>FLMG01002487.1:0-28015 GCA_900088475.1 Hyphochytrium catenoides
AAGCCCGACCCGGGACGTAGACGTCTCTCCCTTGAGATGCAACAGCGTTAAGTCTCTACCTCTACACTTAGGTCACCCCCACCCTAGTCTGTAGGTCCCCCCGCCATATATACTGAAGGTACGGGATCAGGTACTTTTTTAAAATTCGGGTAATTGACGCAATTTTATGGGGTCTGGGTCAATCTCCCAACTTTGACAAGAGAAGAAACTTTAGGCTCATATTTTCGTTCATTAGGTGTATGACGCTATTATCGGCTAGTTGAGTAGCTGTGTATTAGGTTGGTGGTCGTTGCTCATGAACAGTTGCTTTCCTAATAATCTCATGAACCTCCCTCGTTCCTGCGAGCACTGTGAATGAATGAGGATGCCCAGCCGACAACCTTCTTCCTCTCACTCCCCTCACCTCCTCCCTCCGCTCATCTCAATCGGATGAATGATGAGCAGGAGAAGATGCTCGACGAGAGCGGGAAGATGGGGAGACAGGAGGAAAAAAGGGGCCTTAACGGCCTGGATGATGGCGATGGTAGAGAGCTCAGTACTAGACCCAACAACATCTATGTGTATCGAGAAGCACAGTCCTGTCCGCTCGCAAGCGTGCCAAATATAGCAAAGCGCCTCCGTATAGTTCTACTGGGAGATCATGACGTTCTAGACCCCCTCAGTTGGCGGTTCTGAGGCGCGGTACTTCTTTCTTCGCTTCCTCGTCGGGCAAAACCAGCTGTTGTCTAATGTTGGCTCCATACGGTCATCATCTACGCGGGACCGACAAACACACAGAGGAAACGATGCCTTCCATGGACCCGGGACCAAGTGTTATCTTCCATGCATAACTTCGGCATAGAGACCAATGGGCTCAACAAGGTAGAAATGGCCCGATCATCGCGGTTAATCAACGATGGCCAAGTCTATTAGGGCGGCGTTATTATGGCGGGCTGTGCGCTGGCAGGAGTTTGTTCTGCATGGCACGACCAGGAGGACTTCCCCGCACTTACTGTCCTCCTCCCTCCATGATATATTGTGGTTTGTCATGGGTTGAGTCTGCTATTATTAGCTAATCTTCTAGCTTACTCCGGCGGCGGAGGGTGGGTCGACCTAGGACCTTCTTTAGTAGTGCATAACGCTTCAAACTCAGGTGTGAAGGAGAAGATGCCGCCTCATTTTGTTCGGGAATGAGTAGCTGCACTAAGAGGAGGTTAGCCTACACGCTGTTCACTTTTCAAAAACATCTTCCCTTTATAATCTCTAATCCATCTATGGTTTCTGAGAAAATGGAAAGTGTGACGCCTCCTCTCTCTCCTCTCCTCAGAAGAAGATCCTAATAGTTGAAGAGAAGCCAAGGCAGATGTCCTCTTCTGACCATGAACACGGCCATAGTTACTGTGGGCGGAGCGCATGTAGTACACAATCGGGAGGAGGTTTTCCTCTAAATTGTCGCGAGTTAGGCAGTAGCAAGATAAGCGCTGCCGCCGACTACTTACGGAGCCAACTGACCATCATAGTACTGAAGATTGTGCGCGATGCCGGAGGTGAGATAAAGAAGTTCTATGGTTCGGTGTTCCTTGGCGCTTCAGAAGCTCATCTGCTGCACTAACCACAGTTTTCATCATCTACGGCGCCGAATGTATGACATTCAGGACAAGCAGCAATAAGGATTACTTCGTATAGAATAACTAGCGTATGATCAGGAATATGGCTAATGCGAAAGGTCATCTTACCGTACTGTAGAAGTTCGGCTCCCTGAGCAGGTGACAGGAGGATGCTGCTGCGGCCGCTACTAATAATTATATGGGTGCTCAAGGCTCCATGTTTGCTCCTGCCAGTGGTTGGGCAAGTGACCTGTAGAGCGTCAGACCTAGGGCTTCATGATCCGTAACCAGGTCAAAAGCTTCAAGCCCTGGGGCCATGGCTCTGAACTTAGATAAATGGGGCGGAGAGACTTTCACTACCAGAGTTCCTTTAGCTGGTGACCGAAAGAACTATAAGCTGACAGTCGGAACTTGGGCTACCGCTTAGCTCGCCCCACGGCAATATTAGAAGGCCTGATATCCTCATTCTTAGCGGGATGAGTGCCCTACTGTCAGCGAACCAGCGGCTAGCACTAGAGAAGACGTCTGAGAACAATTCAACCTTCAAAAAGCTAAAACTCGTCCGAGAACGTAAGTTAAGCGGATAGTTCTCACTTGTGGTGGCCCCCTTTGACCACTTATCTGCAGACGCAGACGCCTCATTCGTCGCCCTACTTGCCGAAGGCTTAGCAACAAACTGCTACCTTGAGCACATTGACCTGAGCCTGAACAAACTGGAGGATGACGGAGCTATCGCTTTGGCGAGAGCACTAGAGGTTGCAGGCTGCAAGCTTCCATTGGAAGCCCTCATCCTCTGCCTCAACGGAATCAGAGTTCAAGGTGAGAAGGGATACAAAGAATCTTCGGTCCCTCTTCCTTATCCTTCGTGCTTCTAGGCATGCGGTCTCTGGCCACACCTCTCTGTAAATTCCTAGGCATGAAGAAAATTATTCTGGATGGCAATACCATCGGAGATGAAGGGCTCATGGCTCTGCTAAGTGGGGCCAATAATGGCGCTTTGTCTAATGATAGAAGCTTTCCCCTTTTGTCCACTCTGTCTTTGGCGAACTGCGCCATTACTGAGGTCGGAGGACGTATCATCGTAAGGCACTTTATGGAAACTTCCAGTCTCGAATCTCTTAATCTGGCGGGCAATAGGCTAAGAGATGGTGGTGCTGGTCTGATGGCGTTCCTTCTCCTCCATTGTGAGAATCTGAAAAAGCTGGACCTTTCAGATAATCGAATAACTGACGATGGGTGCGGTCACCTCGCCGCCGCCTTGAGCCAAAATCCACCGTTGCAGGTTTGACAAAATGTCATAGCTCTCAAGAACTATCCTTACCCTAACCCTATCCGTCTGCTTTAGATTCTTAGACTCGCCAGAAACGAAATCACAGATGCAAGTTGTCCGATACTGAGGCATGCAATTTTGTGGGGCAACCGGTCTCTTCAAAAGCTGTACATAGAACATAACTCCATTAGCAAAGGAGGAGTTACGAAGCTGGTGTCCCTTGTGGGCTCGAAGAAGAACATACCCCTAAACTACGTCAAAGCGACCATCTCAAAGACACGCAAGGTCTTCGCAATGGTGGAGCGTGACGTCAAGACCCCATATGAGGTTGGGCTGTACATCAAACAGGGCACTGAGAGATTGTCCACCTTTTTAAATGAGCGGTGAACGACCTTCCCACCCTAATGCACTATGGTACATAGAGCACCGCCAAAGCTCTCAAACCGACCTCTCACGTGGCCTGAGCCTCTGAGCTACGGCTTCACGATGCTTGATCGAGGAGCAGAGTTTCTTGATATGAGCCATTGTAACGCCTCCAGCCATTGATTGCGCAGGCTCTCAGTTTCGGCCTCCAGATCAAGCTTTCTATCAACAGCGATCACAGTGAGGGCCAAGTGCTGGTCCGCCCCTACGCGCCATGAAGTGATGGAGTAAGGAAACAGCTTAGCAAGTGTTGGTCTTTTCAAAGAATTAGAATTCTAACCAACAACCCTACCAGAACTCCTTCTGCTGCCTGCATGCACCTTCAACAGGTCACGGACGAGCAGCCCTTCTTTGGCTTTCTTGTCTTTCTGCAAAGGCCGCCATTGGATGCGATCGTAGGTAGGAGGGCACCATACGAATCGTCTGCGAGGAGGACCCCAGGTGCCATATTTAGTGAAGACTTCCCCTGTAGATCAAGGAGTTTAAAGAGTTGAGGATTAGCACATTTGACCGCCTAAAGAGTTAGTATCAGGCATTCTAAACGCCAATCAAAAGCTATAATGACCTTCAGCTAGGAGTCTCCGATAAAATTCTTCTCCTTGTCCTTCCGCAGGTCGCCCCAAATTGCTGAAAGAGGCCAGCGGCTTGTCGGAAGGGAGGGGAGCTAGGGAGGGGTCATCCAGACTGTCACCCCCGACGGACATCGCCATGGAATCAGTCCCGAAATGGTTCCCAGAGGCAACAGTCGCTGCCCCATCCTTGTCTTTGAAGGGAGTGCGAAGTACGCCTAACTGCTCACCGGGAGGAAGACTCCGCGCAGACTGCTCCTCCTCTTCTTTTGGGGTTGATGAGAAGAGGTCCATCAGGCGGTTGATACCTTTGCTTGGCGATCCCTGGGGGCATAGGTGGGAGGGGTGTAATAGTTTTCACCAAAAGACGTGTGCATGAAATTTAAAGGTAAGCATTGGGACGATACTTACCTTCTGTTCTACTTCCGTAACGTCTGTCGAAAAAGAGACGGTAGAGGGCACGCTCTCACTGGAAGACACAGGGCAAGATTCGAGTTGCATCGAGCATGGCATATCTGAAGGGCCTTCAATTTGAACGCAGTTCTCTTCATTTTTATTAGAGGAATTCGACGGGCCATATGACAAGGTTAGAGTGAGTTGATGGTGGCAGGATGGCAGATGATGACCTACCAGCCATTGGACTAAAAATCTTCTTGATTAAATTGTTCTCCGTTGAATCTCCGCGCTGTACATCCTCTGGCGGTATAAACGGAACTTCAACCTGCTCTAGGTTGGTCTGTTCAATCTGGGATAGCGCTGCAAATTGTTCTGAGTGAGGACTAGTTCCATCAAAGCACTCCTTCTCCTGTACCAAATAGGCGCTCTGTGGTTAATAGAGACTCGAAATAGAGACAGCGAACAAGTGGTCATAGGTGGATAGTCTACCTCTGCCGCACTCTGAAGAGTATTCAGATCAGGGGAAGAACTGCGCCACTTAGTCTCAGTTGCGGGCCTCGTGGCCTCCCGTTCTCTATCTGTAGTGATCAACAACTCAGACTTTGAACATACTGTGCAGACGATGACCATGGTTACTGACTGGTATTGTCCAAGAAGTCCTTGATTTGCTTCATGCGGGTCGTCGCCACAGGCTGGCCTAATGAAAGAGGGCAATAAGTCTGAGATGGTAAGCATGTACTTTTTAACGTGCATAGAGAAATATCGAAGGAAAGAACTCTAGTATACAATCATAGCAAAGAAACTCCATCTAGTAGTAGGACACTCTACTTCCCTGACCTCGACACTCCGGCCTGAGGTCATTATTCCGAACGATAAGATAATCTGGGGATCCTTCTTGGACCCACATCACCATATACTTAGCATTGAAGTTCTGCACGGCGGTCATCAGGGAAGATTGGGCTAGTGAAGAACGAGGTCGTCGTTGAAAGATCTGTAGAAGCTCCTCAGTTAGAGGCAGACGGAGCACGTGGTGCACGAATGGACCCTCACCTCCAAGATTTTGGCTTTCTTGAGTCCCATGTGCAACGTCTGCAGTACCCCCTTCAAATACCATCCAACATCTTCCTCTTCTACCTCATCTCTGCTAACAAGACCTAATACCAATGGTTAGCGGCCACGCTACTTTTTTATGGTTGTTGCTCCCGGTTAAATCACCTAGTCGTGCTATTGCACTTATAAATCGGCAGAAGCACAGCGAGCTTCGATACTTTTGAGCCGATCCTTGGAGCCGTGCTTCACCTGCCACTAGCTGATGTGCCTTACAGGAGACGTGACCTTCCAGAGCAGGAGTTAAGCAAGCTCCCACAAAGGCCTGCCGTTGCCATGTGATGATAACGTCGAGGGGTTTAGGATCAGGCGGGGTGCTGGACCGCGTACCAACACTACTGACCTCGCAAACTTCCTTCGTGCTGAGCCCCATGGCGCTTAGTTCAAAGTCAGTAAAGAACTTGAGGAAGGAAGAGAAGTCCAACCACTGCACCGTGTCGCGTCTGATAGGGGCCTCTTCCAGTGCAGAGTAGAAGTGGAAGATCTAAGCGGAATTGAATATTAGCCCTGCGTCATCTCTAAAAAGTCTCTAAAAGAAAAAGCGCAGTAATAGAAAAACTCTGCACGGAGTAGGCAATCTAACCACTGCTAAAGGTGAGACGAGAGTCTGCAGGAGCTTCAAAATGGAAAAACTCACCCCTTTCAACGGCTCTTCGAAGGCCTTCACGATGGCGATCACCGTTGGCGCCTTTATATGGTCACTCTGCATTCTCAACCTTTCGCTCGGCCAACGACTGGCGTACGGCAAAACGTACCTCTGGAGAAAGAGGCAAAACGGCTCGGCAACTGCCGGTCCGCTCGGAGTAGCTGGACAGGATTGTATCCTAGACAAGTTTAGCATCGCAAGCTTAGAGAGGAAAAAAAAGTCGTCAACTTGACTTATGACAAGTACCTTTCGGATATTGTCATGAGGCTGCTTAGGAATCCCTGATAGGTTAACCTCTTCCTTGAGCTTGAGTGTAAGGTAGGGTTAAGGTTACGACAGGGTCAAGCGAGATGAGAGATCGATGGCAGGCCTATCGCTGCAGCAGAGTCCTGAGCCCACAAACTGGATAGATCAAGTCATCTCATAAACAAGGAAATGATAACGTAGAGAAACAGAGGAGCTGACAGGGCAAGGGCTCGATGCGATCCTAGTCATCACTGCTTTTCGTGCAAAGGATATTTGTCGAAGAATTAGCCTCCGCGGCATAAATGATGTCAACGATAGCAGGCGTGAGGTCTCGATAGCCTAGCAGCCCACAGTCCTTCAGTAAATGTAAGAACTGTTTGGACGTGAGCGACTCCAAATTCAGCGAGTCTCCTTGGGCACAATAGAATAGGAAGATATTCCAAAGTTCACCTGCATACCACACAGTGAGGTGGATCCCAGTAAACATGCGTGCATGACTCCGGTTTGAGCCGGTACAGTAAGGACAGATAGGCAGAAGAGTGGCAAACCTTCACAATCAGAGGCTCCAGGTATTGGCAATGCCTGCAACTGTAGCACTGTCTGATAGGAGGATCGTCGACGAAATCCCCCTCGTGGTGAGGGTGAAGCACCCAGTCTGTTGGGACTTCCATGGTAACGCTGTTTACGTGGACTGGAAGGACCTACTGCGATCTCTTGTTGGCCTGTGAGACTTGCCATTATCAAGAGCAATAGCTGCGTTGGATATACTTGCAGACATACCTCTTACCGAACCATCTAGGGACGGCTTGAACCTAGGTGTCTCGAATTAGCGTCGTCCAAGTGATTAATTCTGGGACAAAACTCTAAACTCGATACCTCATGCGTATGACCATGGTCTGCACAGCATCTTGTACGCTCTCAATGGTGGCTTTGTCAGGCCAGACCCATCCCTCACCATCTGAAAATCTAGAAGGTCGGCCACAAGTCTGACGGAAGGAACAAGGCAGTATATATTCCAGACCTTCCAGCACAACCTCAGCGGGTTCCACCTTCCAGAAGCCCGCAGCTTCAACACGCAGTTGTTGGAAGGTATGTCCACTCAGGAGCCTGGACCTGAACTCCTCACCATTGGGATGCTTTACAGTGACCTTATCTTTATGCAAAAGGCAATCACATGTTGTCCTCCATTACGTACGAAGTGGGCTGTTAACTTACCGATGACTGATTTCGTGGCTCGTGGCTCGCGGATCGTAATGACTGGACAATACTTTTGGGACTTCTCTTCTATCTCCTGCTTGTGACTAATGGGAACTCCATCAGGCATTAAGAAGTGAAAGCATCGTGGACTTTCCTCCACAGCATCGCGAATCAGATGCCGTGCCTCTGCGAGCGTTGTCTCCTCGTTAACCTTTATGAACCCCAGGTAGCCAGCGCCCTCCACTGCTACCCGCAGCAGTTCATTCGTGGACGTAACCTGCTCTGGCGCTGCTCCTAGCTTGCAACGGCTAGGCTCTGCAAGTGCAACTGGAGAAACGCTTTCCCTGCTCGTTTCAGCATGCTCTTCTTCCGTCATCGTGGCCCCTCACAATATTGTTTTGTCCTCGTGTTTCAAGGGCTCAAAGGGAAACTGGCCATAACTTATGACGCAATCCACTCTACCAAGAGCTGCTCAGTTGTCCCATACAGCTATCTCACACGCTAAACTACTTGCAGTTGGCTATGCCTTATGCTCATTTGTCATTTGCGATCTTTGCAACCGCCGATCAATAGGGAGAAGTAAAGGACTAAGAAAGACGCTTTCCTAATCAGAGGATCATTCGAGGAGAGGAACCCTAGAGGTTAAAGATGCGGAAAGGGAGGAGACAGACACGATGGCAGGACGAGGGAGAGGGAAAGGAGATGTACCTCCCATCATTGCCTCAGTTCCGACCAGGCTCACGATGTCCTGTCTCCAGCGAGCAGAAAGTTGGCTGCCTAGACCCAGCATCAGAACGCGCCTCATGGACTTGGCCCTGGACCCACTCGGAGGCCGAACTGAATCTGTCTATCCTGACCCTTGAAACGGACAACTCGGTGATTATCAGCATCTGTCGAGAGTTGATAACTATATTGAAGCTACTGTGCTGTGAGATGCGCTTGAGATCCAGATGTCCTCTTCCTATTCCACATCATCGGCTAGCAACTGAGTTATTCTGATGGCATCTTCCTCTCTCCTCTCTGTCTGTCTCAATACTCGATCTAGCTCTCTCTTTTCTGTCTCGTTTTCTACTGTCGCGTTCCCCTCATATCCCTTCTCTCTCTTCCACTCTCTTTCTCTGTCACCCTGGTCTCTGTCAGCCGGGCCACCGCATCAGTTTCCTTGGAGCTTCTAAAAGGTTCTCCTACGAGTTGCGCATCGAGGGTATCCATCGCCTTCCTCATTCAGTTTTCCTTCTCTTCCACCAAGCGTTAGTTGGTCCTCCAACGTACGTGTCGGACTATCACACTGCTGATCATGGCGTCTGTTCAACCTGCGAAGGGTGAGTTTGAGGAGCCAAGGGCGAGGAAAACTTTGGTGTGGTGGGAGAGTACGAAGTAGAGCCGGGTTTGAAGAGGTTACGCTGTGCCTTTCCTCCTAACCTTCGTTCATTTTCGCTCCCGCTCTGTCTCGTTCAGCCTTTCTGGAGTTCTCCAACTATGCAAGATCGAGGTACCATGCCGCCGAGTTTGTCGCTAAGACTCTCTCTGGTATTGGCTACGAGCGCCTGTACGAGCATGATGACTGGTCCAAGAAGCTCAAGCAAGGTGGCAAGTACTACGTGGTCCGAAACCAGTCCAGTATTGTGAGTGCTATTGCCTTGTAAAGTCGGGTGGTGCTGCGGTGGTTATTGATCCCTTCTATTCTTCTTGGCAGATTGGTTTTGCCCTAGGTGGCAAGTGGCAGAAGGGCAATGGCTTCAACATTATCGGTGCGCACACAGACAGTCCTTGCCTAAAGGTGAAACCGGTATCAAAGCTTACTAAGGCAGGCTTCCTTCAGCTCGGTTTAGAGACTTACGGGTACGCTCCTTACTTAGCTAGTGCTTGGGAATCTCTGGCCAATTAGCTGGTGTTTACCGAATCTTTTGCTTAGAGGTGGCATCTGGCACACATGGTTCGACCGCGACCTAACGGTAGCTGGCCGGGTGCTGGTCAAGGAGAGTGGCAAGTATAAGTCACGCCTGGTCCACATCGGTCGCCCCGTCTGCCGTATTCCGAGCGTTGCTATCCACTTGAACCGTGAGGTGAATGAGAAGGGCCTACAAATCAACAAGGAGACGCATCTTCGGGCCATCCTGGCCACGGGTAAGCTCTTGAGCAGGACAATTTGACTGTGTCTACTCCACTCCATAGTCACGCTAGAATCTTCGACTTTTCTTGCCCTCTGTGACATTTGGCTAACTAGACTACCTCATAGTCGCCAAGGCGCAGTTGGAGGGGAACACCGAGAAGGCTGAGACGAACCACCATCCCGTCCTTTTGGAGGCCATAGCAGAAGAGATTGGCTGCAAGGCTGATGATATCACAAGCTTTGACCTCTGTCTCGTGGATCACACGGTAAGCAAAAAAGAAGTGACATAGCTAGCACATTTTGGTGTGCCTTCATACAGAGAGTTAATCCAAACCTCTACGGAAGAAACCAAAGGACGGTAGTGTGGTGGATGTTACCCTGCTAACAAGAGAGAGAATAAAGTGAGAAGGAAGGCATTAGAGAGACAAGCTGACTGGGGTGAAAGCGATCTCTGTAACGACCTACCCTGTATAAATTCCGCTCTCGTAGCCCTCCCTGCTTGGTGGTATCAAGAATGAGTTCATCTTTGCTCCGCACCTTGATAACCTGTGCATGAGCTGGTGCTCTATGGAGGCTTTGAAAAGGGCGTCGGATAGTGGTAAGCCACAGAGGCTGAATAGTCAATCTTGGTGATATCAATGTATTGGCTTACACGTTTCTTATATGTGGCCGTCTATTTCAGCGTCTCTGGCGGATGAGCCCGGAGTGCGATGCATCGCTCTATTCGATCACGAAGAAGTGGGCTCAACCTCTATGATGGGTGCAGACAGCAATTTCCTACGTGAGGTTCTGGTACGGGTCAACGGATCTGACCTTGTCGGCGTTTCCGTTAGTAAGAGTCTACTGGTAAGGTTCTTGGGAGATTTTGCTTGCCACATCAACCTCCTTCCTGCGCTTTCTAAAATTGATGTCGCTAACCGTTGTGGATTGTATTAGGTTTCTGCTGACATGGCACATGCCCTGCACCCTAACTACCCTGAGAAGCATGAGGTATGAGAGTTTCTAACGCTGACCCGAAATCTTGTTCGTCGTGAGTCACTCAAGGCTATCCGCACCATGTCACCCTTCTGCCTTGTAGGAGAACCACCAGCCTGCATGTGGCAAGGGCATCGTCATCAAGTGGAACACGAACCAGCGCTATGCCACCACTCAAGAATCCTCTTTAGCGATCACCGAGCTTGCCAAGGCGCATAACATTCCTTATCAGCAGTTTTGTGTCAGGCAGGACATGGGGTGCGGCTCCACAATCGGACCCATGCTGTCTGCCAACCTTGGCATGAAGACAGTAGACGTCGGAGCTCCTCAGCTGGCCATGCACAGCATGAGGGAGATGATGGCAGCGGATGATATTGGCCACTCTGTCGATATTCTGGAGGTCTTCTTGAAGGAGTACTCAGCTCTCAACCTCAACATTGATGTAGAGTCTTTCTAAGGGCACCCCTAAATTTCACTCTCTCCACCTTCATTGCACAATCTCAACGGCGCTATTACTGCCCCATGCTAGTGGTGGGGATGTCGGTCGCCACTCCCCGAAGTAAACTAATCTTTGTCATGCGCACAGCTTTACTAGAGCCAAAGAGAGGCGAAGGCACTGGAACAGGCCCCTGGTCGAATAAATTAAACTTCATTGGACTCAATCTGATGAGTCGGAAGGAACGTGTTCTTTGGCAGCATCAGTAAAACTGAAGAATCTTGACAGGAGGTAGTATAGAGGAGTCCCAGCGGAGGAAAAACGTTTCCCACAGCCTGAGATTCTTAGAGCTTGCGCTGGGATAGACCGTCTCTGAGGTCTCTTGGTACAGAGCGTTGATAAATCCTTTCTTATGCTCCTCCACATAGCACCAGATGGACAACGTTCTTTTAGGGACTTCATTCTGCATCCTGGTGAAGCGGTGGAGAACGGGAAGAGGAAGCATCGATAAAGCTTGCCATGAGAAGAGTACCAGGTCACGATGCACGAGCCAATGAGTCAATGAAGTACCGCAGAAAATAGCATTGGTGATCTTCTGCGGTGATAGCCCTCATAGAACTACTCCATACCTCTCAAAGTTGGAGTCAAACAAGAAGTTTCCAAATCTGCAAGCGAAGCAAAGATCCGCGAGGCAGACCAACAGACGCTCATTAAACTCAAACATTTGGGGATACTGCCTCATAATCTGCCAAACTACATCAATCCAAAGAGGAAAGACGGGACTTTGCTGGTCATTGGGCTCCCTCCCATGACCGCAGCGCTTCGCAAACTTGGAGGAAGGCAACGAGGACAGTGTGAGTCAACTCATGGAGGAGACACGAAGAGCTTCATTTTAAGATCGCAGGAATGCATCCATTTTCTTTTCTCAGGTCGTTAGGGGCCAAGGGAAGAAGAGGGATAGGGCAAGCAAGGCAATCAAGGGACTGTATAGCTATGCAATGGTGTTCTACAGCCACTTGAAAGGAGAGGAGGAGGATTGCTGTGTTCTTACCATGTGTCCAAAGCCACACCACTCCTTTTCAATGAGACACTAGCACCGAAGGATGTTAGCTGGAGTATTGGAAGGCGCTTCTTCGAACACCTCTTTTGCGAACTTCCACTAGCCTCTATTCAAACAAATGGACCTCACCTGGAAGCCTTCAAATGTTCGATAGAAGGGATCAAGAAGTAGTTCCGCCGTAGCCACAATCTGAGTAGTTCGGTCCCATCCGTCACTACAGTGAACCAGACAAGAAGCGCCTTCTTGGTCCACTAGGCGGACGATCTGAATCGCTGCGGATAGAATCTAGCAGTGCGGATAAGCTTGTGTCGATGTCACGTTTTGGACATAGTGAAGAAGGACAGAATGCCTGAGGTTGTGAAGCGAGAAGGAAATAGTCTGGAAGGGGAAGGAGAATGTTCGATGTGATCCACGCACCAAACTGGCAGGAAAGAAAGACGACATTCACTCAAGACGATAGGGAAGGCCCTCGCCAATGGAAGAGCTCACTGGAGCCAATGGGACGTACCTTTTGCACATGCCGCAGCCACCCGGTCGCATCCACCTTTGTCATGAAGTCCCCATTATCGCTCGTGGGGTCAGCCAACAGGCAAAGCTGACGGAAGCTCTCACGTAAGGCATGAATGTTACCTTCAGACGTATGAGGTTATTACGAAGTCACACTTCTTTGACCCGTGCCACTGCTCTATTCTCCCTTAAAAGTTCAGAGCTTACCGATATTCATATACAGCTTTTCTCCGCCTGGGTAGAACTCCATCCGCTCTGAACCCTTGCCTAACGGTGGCCGAGGTTAGCCCAGATAGCTTCGAAAAGAAATTAGGCCAGCTTACCAAGAGCTCTGTTGCCCATTCCAGCGGTACGGCTTCGGGCATCAATTATGTAAAACTTCTTCGATTTGACTCCTGCATTGAGAGTCACCACGACAGAAGCGACAATATTCAAAGGGTTAGATGCAAGGACGTCAATCCTCTTGCGTGCCACCACTATCTTAGGAAGTCACCTGAGGTAGAAGAGAGAAGAAGAATAAGTCGCTCATCTTCCTTGCACCGATTTTTGCGCATTCCAGTTAGAGGTTGGCTGCTCCGAGAGATCGTGGCCTGTTATGGTCCAACAGACATCGCAGGCAAATGTATCAAAAGCGCTATAAGCCCCTAAGTTTCCTTTTACGTTGGAATGGATATGAAGCTAGAGGGGAAAGGGGATATATACGAGGGATAGACAAAGGAATTTACCTTGGTCCTGGAATGTTTCCACACAGTGGCTGGTATCCGGCTCTTGCTTCTAAAGGCACTGACATATTCTAGCTCGCCATCGCTTATTTGACTCGGGATGACGACAAAGGCTGGGTAGCTCTTGCAGACAGAATAGCGCTGATTGACGAACCTACAGCACAAGACCGGGATACAAAAGGGGAGAAAAGGGGAGGGTCAAGAGGTAAACGAAAGGAATGCTATGGTTCGCTATCTCTAGCCTAGCCACTTGTGGGTTGGAACAAAATTTTACCGTTTAAAGGAGTCGAACACATTCCTGCTCAGCTGCTCATGCAGATTAAACCGACATAGCCCCAGAAACTCTCTAAAAATAAATTAACGCTTACCTCCATTCGTCAGAGACAAGCCCCAGTCTTCCATAATCTTTGACCGGATCGTATACCGTCCACCATTGTTTTTGGTCATTACCACTGCCTCGCCATCCTGAAAAAGCGAATGCCACAACAGCAAGCGTCAGGCAAGCAAAGGACTAGCGGGCAATGGAAGGGTCTAACAAAGAGATTGCCAAGCTTCCAGTACACCACAGATAGACGTAGATGCTGCGCACCACGGTGCCCGCAGTTTCAGAACTGGGCACGGAAGTCTTATGGGTATAAAAAAACACTGCTATCAACGGTTATATCATCACCTGTTGTTCTATTTAATGCGTGCGCATAGTGACTGAAAGCAAAGGCCTGACGAAAGTCGCCCGAGAAGACTAAGCTGGAGATCATTAGCAGGAACTGCTGCAGCTCTGCCGTGTTTCTGACAAGAAACCTTTGAACCTAGGAAGAAAAAGTCAAAATAATGTTGTCGAACCCAAAGACATTCCCCCATCAAAATGGGAAGATGAAAAGCCTTACCATTACAACTTTGGTATAAAGTGTGAAACGGATGTCGTCCTGCTGTCGGGGTTCAGCCGATAGATCCAGGATGTTGCCCGCCACCGAGGAAGTTGTGAGCTTTTGAATCAGAGTGAGAGGGACGCACCAGTCCGCTACATATAGAAAAGTAAGAGAGATCGCTTCCAGAGCAACTAAGCCTTCGAGCACTTACCTGTTTTCCTATCGTCGACGAAAATGAATCTGTAGTTACTTACGAAGATCATTCCGGACAAGCTTTCGTCATAGACAAGCTGTCGCTGCAGGTCCAGGCGGGAGTCCTCCAGTACAGCAGGCAGAGTCGTGATGATGCTTTCTCCCCGCAACAGCTCTATCTGATGTTGGAGCTTATTGTTGGAAGGAGAGAGTTCGACGGTAGAAACGTCAGCTTGGCCGTAACCTAGTCGAGGGAACAGCACAGAGAAAGACACGTCACAGATGTGTAGCTCTTTCGGTGGCTCTTTTGGGCCGGCCCACTACTTCAGCATCTATTTCCCTTGTCATAGAGGTTGTCATGTTTGCCTTCAGTCTGATGCAAACGCATTTTTTCCGTGTTCTCTTTCATACCTGAACGGAATGCTATGTATATAGGTCGCGGAAGTCTTTGAATATGGCTCACGAAGTCCATAGTGCCCACATTGAGAAGAATGACTCCATTAACGGCATAGACGATATCACCCTTTCGAACCTAAGAACAAGCTCTGTCACTAGTATGTATCTTCCACCGTAAGCTGCGGCTTCTTTTGCTTTACCTGCCCACTGCTCTCAGCCTGACTGCCCTGCGTCAAGCCGCTCACATATAATCCGTGATCAGCGGAGCGATTCAGCACTAACCCCAGGGGCCCTGGACATAGCGATTAGCCTTGCTAAGCCATTAGAAGAGGGTACTTCACTCGGCGAATGTGCGCATCGATAAAATTGTAGGGGGTACCAGGGATGAACCTTTACCAATGGCCCGACAGAGAAATGTACCAGTAAAAACCGTACCATGAAAGAACTTGACGACATTGACTCCAGGTATAGAGGAGAGAAGGTATGGATCCTGTATGTAAAGTGCTTGCTTGATTATTCCGTCCACACCCATAAGCTCGCTACTGTTGATGTCATTCAGCAGATCAAGGCAGGCCTGAGCATTATCTATGGACATTCGAGGAGAAGTTAATGAGAATCGTGAGACACCGAGGAAAGCTTCACGCCTTGAGAGCCATGTGAGGTGAGCTCCATTTGCGTTTGAGCGGTGATATCGAAGCAATGCCTAACCTAAACTTACCTGCAGCTAAGACCTGATCACGCTTAGACAAGAGGTTGGAGACACATAGATAGGGAAGCAGCTCCGGTATGGAACTGTTAGACTAGACGAACTCGGTCAGAAAGCTCAAGTAGCAGCGATTGTGCCCCGGCAAACCTTAGAAGCATTTAGTACCTGCGAGGGGAGCTGCCTGAGAAAGGCGTCCCACACCAGCAAGAGATCTTCTAGGCCGAACTGGGTGATGAATAGACCTCTCAGCCACGGTTTAAGGTAGACTTGTGCCTCCACTTTTAGCGCCTGAAGATGCTGATACATCAATGGGGCTACATCCGGGAGAAGGTTGTCATGGATGTGGTGACAGAGGTGTGGCAACACCGCTTGGTCATGGCCTAGGAGGTAGGTGTGAATGGTGGTTTCGCTTCCACCGCGGAATGCATACAGAGAGAGAGTGAATGGGAGAGCAAGGCTGTAGGATGAATTGTTGAATGAGCAGGTTGGCATACTAGAGACACCGTGAAGGTAAGACGAGCAAACGGCCGGGTTACCTTCTTCGAGATACAAAGGCTGAAGAGAAGTCATGAGAGAAGAGAATATTAGGAAAGAGTCAGGCTCCACGACGACAGACGGGCTCTCCATCTGGCCTAGCTTATTCTTATGCAGTAGAGGACTGCGTACACCGCTCAAAGGTGCGCTGATGAGGCCCATAGACTGCCTCCGAACAATGTGCTGAGGGTCTTGCTCTAAAGTCTCCAAGCCTCGGCCTGTTTCCTCTATTTGAGCAAGCTCCGAAGCAAGCACTCCATAGTCATTCTCCTGTGGGAGTAAAGGATTGATGTCAGCTTAACAAGTTTCTACCCTCACAAGGTTGGCTACGCACCAAAACCTTGATAATAACTGCCAGTATTTGACGCATCTCATCTTGAAATTTTAGCTCCTGGGTGATAGACAGCAGGAGGTTGGTTGCTGGGCAGCATGGATCAAAGAGGGTGGTTCAAAGAGAGTAGGAGAAAGAAGCAAGCAACAGTAAAGGCCTGAAAACATTCGCAAGCAGCAAGGTCAAGGTCATATCCAGCGAGGCGAGACTAACCTTGTTTTCCGAAAGCCATGCCAACAGCACACGCTTCAACACTTCAGCCTTGGCTTCTAGCACTACAAACTCATAAGCCTCGTCTTCCTCAAGCTGCAGGGACTTCTCTATCTCGGCTATTATCTCTTCAGAGTCCTAGACCGAAGGAGCTAGCGTCAATGGTGGAACACTAGGACCGAGGCCAAGCTCCCCTGGTTTAGTATGAAAAGGCGGACGAAAGCTATTTACTCTTTGAGGCTTGAAGTGGTCCTCGGTTATGATTAAGGGAGACAGGCCCGATGGCGCGGAGCGCACACAGCCTTCTGCTTCCGCTGTTGCACTCTGGACGTCGGTCTTCTCGTCGTGCAGGGTATCGGGGTCCGAGGGAGGTATTATTCTTGCTGGTTCTGAGCGTCTCCGGCTTTGTTTGCTACCTGCAGAAAGATGCAAGATGGGAAGCAATTTTCTCCTATCCCGTGACACGGAATCTTCCTCTAACCTCCGACGCCTCCTTGGTTGTGCGGGTGGCCACTGAAGTATTCCTTTCGCATATCGTCCAGCTGGTCCGCCCATCGATCGACATGCTGGCTGTCGCCGAGTATGCCTAAGTGATGCATCCATTGTATTGACCTGCGGGGTTCACTCATAAGCGTGTTTACGCAAATTATTGTTGTCCGTGAGTCGCACCTGTACTGTGACAGAACAGCATCAGCCAGCCGTTCCGACTCAAAGCTCTTTCGTATAGATCTCCTCCCTGGCTCTCGCAGTGGTTCCATGGGGGCGCGAGCAGGATGGCCCTTATGGCATGAGCGTTATACCGTCCGCTACCTAGACACCCTACGGTATGATGGCGCTAGCGTAGTCTTTGATGCTAGACCACGACAGACCTCGTGACAGACCCGCATTCTTGAGTCTTCAGTGATGAGCTTATCGGTTACTCGCTATTGCAGAAGGCCGTCGGGCAGGACAACCTTAGTCTTCCTCATCGCAGTGCCCATTCTTACGCAATGGTACAGCGGCAGAGCTCTGCAGATCTGCAGACAAGCGCTCTGATGCATTGTCATGGCTACGAGGCGGTGCCTGGACAAAGGATCAGAATAATCAAGGAAACTCCTCTCTCCCATGCCACTTTGCAACCCCAGTCACCAAGTGAATCGGGCTTTAAAGCTATCGGAGTTTGCTAGTCTGTCTTTATTATTGAGTCAGGTCCATAAGCCCGAGTCAGATTCGGGTTATCACCTCAAACAGTATTCCCAAGCGTCATAAAATGATGAAGATTTGGCCGCGTTGAGCCCATCATCAGACGGAAGCCTCTCAGTCTCGGCCCAGAGCCCTTGTCCAAGGTGCGGGTCTTTGCCTGCCTTGTGATGAGGAGCAGCCCTTGCTTGGCTGGTAGTGATAAGGCAAGATGCGCCGCAAAGGTGTCATTAAGTGAGCAGCACGTACGGGCATATACATCGCCCATCTCTGGCTTCTTGATCAGTGCTTAGCTTAGCTGTCTGTCTGGATTGAGCCATGGAGAGCGCTATTGTCAAGGGACTCACGAGCGGCGGATCCCGTGCGAGACACCATGATTAAGGCAGATAATTAAACACAGATGAATGGACCCTGCTCTAGCGAGAAAAGCTCTTCAGAAGTTCCATGACATTCGCTACTTGAGTTGCTACTCTTGATACATCTGCCTGCAGCACGTGAATGGAGTTGACGCACACCACCACAATCTCCTCGACGCCATCCTAGGCGGCATAAGTATGAAGATCGTTAGGTAAGGGTCGCCGGGTGAAATTCAAGAAAGTTCCTAACCATATCTAGATCGAGACTGGCGATAGCGTAGACGGGGCTGGCAAACGTCCTGACTGACTGGAGGTTGAATTCTAGGGGAATGAAACGTGGATAACTTCTGTTGCTCCAAGGACAAAATGCAGGCGGGCGAATGCATACCTTGGCCTCCTCCTCCATCCCTCATCTGGAGCTGGTAGACTAGGACGCTGCCGTCATACGTCCCAAGCAGGACTTCCTCCTGGCCATCCTACATAGCAACTGGTGCTTCAGTTCGAACCCTGGGTAACTACGACCAGATCTCAACTTGGGACGGAAAACTGATCTGCCTCCACGACAGAGGTCAAGAAGGCGGGTCACAGCAAAAAGAAAGCAACAGATACAACTCGATGCAAGTCCGCCTCACATGATTGATATCCGCAAGATGAGCGCACAGGATGGCGTCGTGCTTATCAGATTCGGGCAGGATCTGAGGCTTCCCCTGATCAAAGGACAGAGCATACCCTGCACCGCACGCCGCAATCAATGTTGTGCACAGCTGCTGTCTCTTTTTCTTCTCAATTGGCTCGGATGTCAAGTCGACGTTGCAGATTCCTGTTATGGGTCCGTCCAGGATGCGGCTCAACTGTATACTGACTTCTACTGACGTGTTGGGTGTCGCAGCAACTTGGGTTGACACAACCTTGAGAGCGCTAAGTGAAGGTCGTCAAGACTTCTCTCGGAGCCGCACTGGAACAAAAAGGATAACCTACCCGTTTTGGCACCCAATCGTTGCAAGTCTTTGATCGAAAAAGTGCCTGTAGGACAGAGCAGATTGAGAGTTGCGAACTTCCCTTGTAAGCCCTTTCTCGTTGCTGAGTGCATGTACACAGTTCTCACACCTTATCGTTAGGTAGGAGATGGAGCTCAGATTCTTTATAGTCTGAAGTTCAGGAAGTGCTCCTGCCCCAATATCCTGAAGCCTCAGCTCACCCTTATCTCGGAGGACAGAATATACGAGGATTTGCCGGTCCTTACAACTAACTATCAGAAGCTGGTATAGCAGTTGGAAGGAAGGCGAACTGGGTCAGCTCGGAGCACAGGTAGACGCATCCATACTGCATATATTGTTGCTTGCAGCTCATACCTCTACTTTCTGTCCTTGAAGAGAAGTTTGGCAGTTTGTGATATGCATCGGCGCCGCCAATAAACTAAAGTCCTGGAGAGCCGTAAGGTTTGAGCTGCCGGAATGTCCATGAGAAGAATTAATCTTCACCATTAATTACCTGTTGATCACTAACGACGTCCTGAAGCGACCTGGTCGGTGGAGTACGCAGTCCACAGATACGCAGCCGCCAGCATCTGTCGTTTGGCGCGTCTCTCTCGGTGTCTCCAGAACTATGTCCTCCCGCTAATTCCGTTCCACTCCGATCCTGGCTGACAGTGTAGCCTATCGCAAGAAGTAGTTCCGGTTGGCGCACGTCACTCGGTCCTATCTAGAGGAGTTAGAGTTAGGGTCTTACTTAATAAGCGATTGTGAATTGCGAAAGCTTGACCTTGCATGGCTGGAAAGCATGGAATGATATTATCTCTCCATCACCTTCTTCCTCGTCATTATTGAAGACTGCCAGAGGTTCACACCTATGTGCAACGATACATAAGAACAAGAGGGAGTCAGCATATAACCTATGGTAATGATGAGACAGCGTAGAGAGCCTTTCGCCTTCTGCGATGTAGGGTTGGAGAACCTGAAGGCCTCGTCTTCTTCGTCGTAGGTTAGATGATTCACTCCCTTTGTATGTGCAATCAAAGCCCTGCATAGGGAGTGGTAAGTATGAGGATGGGTCAGATGAGCCTTCCAGACTGCCTCACCCTTTTTTGCCCGTTGAGGAAACGCAGCTTGAGAAGCAGTAGATATTGTGGCGGTGAGCCGTCTGGATATAGGAGATCTCTTGATAGTCTGCCAGCATTGTCTCCGAAACCTCTCTCAGGAACATGGAAGAAAGCGGCTGTGCTCCGGCGCCGCTTGCAGTCAAAAGTTGCCTCAGCCACACACTCGCGCGTCGAAGGAGTGCTGTCCCTTGCTTAACTAGTCTAGGTCAGACGATCTCTTAGGTATCGTGCTGACACTGGTCAGCTCCGATCACCGTTGAACATCATGGGCAGCTCCCATTGTTGTCTTCCTTCCCGGTTGGCTCGCGTCGTCATCGACCCGATATAGCAGGATGCAGGGGCTGCACCTCCTGTCTCTGAAGCAAGGAGAACAGTGGCAGTCCTCCAAACTCTTCACGTCCCGGTTGGCCTCCCAGCACAATCGCACCCTCTTCTGGACGGGACTGGAGGCGTCAGAAGTCAGAAACCATCAAAGATGTGGTCGAAGAAACCCAGTGCATCCAAGAGGCGCTAACCGTTAGTAGAAGGAGCAGATCTTCGCGTTGCACTGAGAGTCAGAATCTCTTGTCTCATCAGGCTCTGGATACTTCTATTGGATTCATAAGGATCATGCTGCTGCTTCTCTGCTGGACCAGAAGTACCTTGTAACCTATCGTGTAGCACCTCGGAGCGTCATAGAGAGCTGCAGGAAGCAGCTCACAGTCAAGGCACCTTATGGAAAGTGGCATTGCTGCAGCGGCTGAAGTAGACGTCCACGCTTCAAGGAGTGGCGCAGGAAGTAAAGATGACTTGAGGTCCAGTCCTCCATCGACATCAGTATCGCGGATATCTAGAAGAGCTGCTAGGGGTCTGCAGGGTTCCGGCTTTGCTTCATACTTCAAATACATTTCCCTTGCTCTTGCAGATCCTTGGACGCCAAAGAATCAGGATGGGTAAGACTACTCGCCAGGACACGGGTACTAAGACTAACGCCGGCATGGGAAGTTCTAACGGCATTGACTACGTAGATATGTAAACCTTTCCGTGGCTGCGAATGTGCTATTAGCACAAGAAGTCCGTGACAAGCTAAGCCAGGGCTTGGCAGATGTGCCTGCCTCCGCGTCCTCGTATGGCCCTTTGCAGGGGCTTCAGAGCTTGCGTGAACAGGCGAGCTTGTTCATGAACAGCACATTCATGGCTGGTGTGGATGTACGTCCAGAAGAGCTGCTTATCTCATGCGGCACCACTGCTACCCTAGACCTGCTCTATTTCAGTATCTGTGAGGAGGTAGGCCATGGTTTATATTCAGTCAGCTGGCCTTACCTCTGAGTCGTTTGGTCCTTCCTGTCTCAGGGTGAGGCTGTGCTGATTCCAACACCATGTTATGTAGCCTTCGAGAGGGACCTCACGTTGAAAGCAACCTGCTCCTGCATCCATGTGCACCCATCGGGAGAGGTGATCACTTTAGAGGACATTGAGGTATCATTGTATGCTGGCTCTTTGTTTAACCTACACCACACCGAAGCTAAAGAGCCCTTCCTACCCTACGCCTAGACCGCCTATCAGTCAGCTCAAAAGACTGGCGCAGTGATCAAGAGTCTCCTGCTCACCAACCCTAATAATCCGAACGGAAGCATTCTGAAGCGCGAAGAGCTCAAGAAGTTGATCGTCTGGGCCCTGACACGTCGCATCCACGTGGTCTCGGACGAGATCTACGCGGCGTCCATATTTGATGAAAGATCTGATAACCTCTTCGTTAGTGCGGGGCAACTGGCAGTGGAGATAAAGAAGGAGAACATCATTGAGTCAGCAGTGGTGGATAATTACCTGCATGTGATCTATGGCCTTAGCAAGGATTTCTGCATGAACGGCTATCGCATTGGAATACTTTGGACGAGGAACAGTTTGCTGATGAACGTTCTGGCTGCAGTGAATGCCTCTGCCCTTGTTCCAAACAACATACAGCATGCTGCTGCAGGTTGGTGCATACGTAGCTTCCCAACCTCGTTACCATGTGCTCATTGTTCCGTATCTCTTCATTCGCAGCACTCCTCGGTGATCGCGAGTGGGTAACTGCGTATCTGCGGCGCAACTTGCAGGCATTACATTCAGCCTATACTTTGTTAGGAAACACTTTAAGGCAAAGTGGGATACCATTCCAAGATACAACTGCAGGAATGTTCCTATGGTTGGATCTAAGAAGCTTGATGAAGGAAGAATCCTTCCCAGAAGAACTTGCCCTTGCAGACTCCATTGTGAAAGAATGCAAAATAGTAATGGCACCGGGCCAGGACAGCAAGCATCACATTCCTGGCTTCTTCCGAGTCTGCTTTGCAGCAGCGACACCTCAGGAGTTACAGGTTGTTGGGGAGCGTCTGAGCAGATTTGTGGGAAGAAGACGGCTGACAGTCTGAGAAACTACCAAGGGGATTCAGTGAAGTGAGGTGACAATATAAATAATTGGGTTACGAGTTGTAAATAAGATCTGCCGCTGAATAGTTTCGTTTGACGCCCCGCTCCGGAGAGCAACGCAGTGTAACACATGCTATTCGAATCTAAAGATCTTGTCCGTGCTGTGCCATTCTTTCCAGCACACCATCTAAGTGCTCCTTGGTTACTCTCCATGGGCTCGCAAAGACAATGCGAAAGAAGTTTGGATACTGCTCTAACGGTTGAAAGCCTATCATGGCGTCACCCGCTCGCAGCATTCTTGCCTTTAGCACCGGGGCTACCTTACCCAAAGCAGCCCACTGGTCTGGAGTCGCTTTAGACCTGTCAAAGGGCCGCATAGAGGGCGGAACGTACCAGAAGCACACGTTAATGGAGCTTCGGGGATATGCTAGAACGAAGGTTCCATCCTTCTCTTCCCATTGCTTGACTCGATCCTCGAAGTGCTTGGCTAACTCGAATGAGAGATCCACCTGCTTGCCAATATAGTTGTCTCCATATGCTTTCCACATGCACCAGAGCTTGAAGACATCAGGCCTGCGGCCACACTGGATGGTCTTATCTCCAATATCCCACTCTGCATAGCTCTTGTCTGGCTGGAATAAATAGCTTGCTCCAGACGCATTGCATGAGGCCAAAATGTTCAAATGGCGTGTGATAAATACACTACATTGCATGGGCGCACCCATCAACTGGTAAGGAAAGGAAAGAGCGATAACGTCAGCAATGACCCCAGAAGCGGAAACAAGAGGATCAAGGCAGACGCTGAAGACTGACAAGACGATTGCACAAGTATGAATCAGATTGGGTTTGTCTATGCGGAACTCGAAAGAAGCACCTATACCCTTACCTTATGAGGATTCCAGGCAAAAGAATCAGCATTGTCGAGGCCTCTCACGAGGTGGCGGTGATTCGGAGAGTACAAGGAAGACCCTCCCCATGCCCCGTCCACATGGAACCAGAGCCCATGCTCCGCACACACTTCGCCTACAGCTTCCAGGTTGTCAAACGAGCCCAATACTGTTGTCCCAGCAGTAGCTCCCACAAAAAAAGGCCTTTTACCCTCGCGCTGCACCTGTACAAATATTTGTTAGTCACTCTTGGCTAATACACTTCATAAAAATACCACGGGAAGAGATACCTGCCCAATGAGACGCTGGAGCATCTCAACATCCATTTTGCCGTGTGCATCACTGGGAACCTTGATAAGGTTATCTGTACCTAGGCCAAGCACCATTGCCGCTTTATCGAAGGAATAATGCGCATGTTCCGATACAAAGGCCACTAGTGGAGGGCTGCCAAAAAGTCCGCGGGTACGTACTTCTGGATCAGCGCGGTAACGTGCTAGCTGCATGCTGTACAGGTTCTGTAGGAAAACACGCGCTGCCGTTAGGGCTGCAGGGCGTCGAACGTACGTAAATAGGGCTAGAGCTCACCGATATGGAGCCACCAGGGACTAGAAGTCCGTCTGCTGCCTCGTCATAGCATCCACCTACGGTAGCTGCTACCTTGCGGATAATCTCCTTCTCCATCAAGGTAAATACTGGAGAGACTTCGTAGGTGTGCACAGCAGTGTGTGCCGCGACAGTCAGCCACTCTGCGGCAATGCCCACTGTGTCTGCACGAGCATAAAGCTGGTTGAAGAAGAGGGGATGTCCTGTGCGCACGGAGAGGTCAAGGGTACGCCCGCACGCCTCTAGAATACTCTCTAACTCTGCAGGGTGGTCGTTTTCAAGCAGGGATAACGACATCCCAGCCGTATCAAAAGCCTCATGTATCTGCCTCGGTGACATGAACTTTGTGACTGGCTGGGTAGCATCAGGGCTAGAGTTGACGTACTTGGCGAGCAGATCAGAAACCCTGCGCAGAAATGTTTCCATGTGCTCTTCAGTAGGCCTGCTACAGGGTACCTGCCCATTGTGGCCATTTTGCATTCCGGTAGGGGCAGTTTGGCCATCCTTGTCAGGAGATGTTGGAGGCGAGACTACCGTCAGCCCTCGTAGGCTACCAGGGGCGATCGAAAGGTCCATGACTCTCACTGATCAAAGAAGGTTGCCCGGCCTCGCTTCGAAAAACACCGTTTGCTGGTCCACGCCTGGCGAAAGATTTAATATTGAAGACGTGATCTCCTGACCCGTAGCTCAACAGCATCGACTCCTATGCAGTCCATTTGTGGCTGCACTTACTATCAGGAATGCACCTGTTCCTGTGAGAATGCTCATCGAGGCCAGACGCGAGAGGAAGAGACAAGGTGGGTAAGCAACAGTCTTCTGCTTAAGTCGAGGGTGAAGGCAGACAGGGCGATGAAGACGAGCAGACAACAAGAGGAGGCCGCAACACCTTGCCATCACATCCCACATCGCCATACATTTGACTCCATACATTGTTCCAATCTGGGGCTCGTCAAAGCCTCTTCTCCGCCATAAATAACATTCTTCCGCGTCACCCTCCAGCACCACAGGGAAGAGGAGGAAGGGGAGCGGGCGGACATGTATGAAAAACACACAAACTGCGCTCCCAGGATATTCGCGCTCACATTCATTATAGAGATATTTAGCAAACTCTCTTAATATGTATATGGGTCTAGGCATTATCCACCTTCTGCTCACACTAACTCTCCTAGGAATAGCGTATTATGGGGAGTAAGAAGACTAACAAACACTCACAAGAGCAGAGTGGTGGCTTGCTCTGCTCTAGACGTACTTGTACTTGTACTTGGTGACCGACAGACAGACAAAAAGACGAGAAGGTCAATCACGGTTGAAATTTGTACTCGTAGTTCTACATCTTGTACCACAAGTCTAGAGTTCTTCTAAGGCCTTAGTTCTACATCAAATGAGAGAAAATGGGAACATAATAACTGTGGTAACATCAAATGAGAAGGCCTCATTATATTATCTATAATCTAAGGAGAAGTAAAAGAAGAAGAAGAAGAAGAAGAAGAAGAAGAAGAGGGGGAAGGAGGAATAGAAGAAGGAGAAGAAGGAGGAGAAGACGAATTTTATCCAAGTAATCAAAAGAAGCTTGCTAAGCTTAGTCTCTCCGCTTTTATAAACTTAGCGTTAGATTATGCAGCTCAAAGGCATTAGCTACTACAATAAAGTACTACTTTTGTTGACCACTTCTTCAAGTAGTACTACTCCGTAGGAGGAGGAGGAGAAAAAGAAGGAGGAGGAGAAAAAGGAGGAGTAAAAAGAAGAGGAGGAGGAAGAAGAAAGAACAGCAGCAGCAGAAGAAGAGAAGGAAGAAGAGACAACAACAAGAGCTTCAAAGCCTTGGTTTCTTCTCTTCAGCTCTATCTTCTTCATACTCCTGATCACAAACGCTGGCCTGTTGACTATTTTCTCGGATGATGGCCCTTTAATATCGAGCCATGGTCCAGTCATCATCAGAAGCTTCCCGCTATATCAGTGCTATGCTCACTGCGGAGTGCTCCCTGATGGCTGCAGTGAGAACAGATATTGCGCCTGCGAACATTCTCGCTTTCCTTTTTGTCTTGAGAATTGCACTGGTGATCCTTCTCTACGGCGGCCGCTTATAAAGAGATGACAGAGTCAAAATAGCGAGTTAAGACAAGCGTCACATCCTTAAGGTAGTATAAGCTGCCGCCTAGCTCTGATGTTTAAAAGCCCTCAGCAGCTTGAAGCTTCTGCCTCCCTCACTCACTGGCAAGATGGACGAAGTCGCTAACGAGTATACATTTTAACAATGACAAATGGGCTACGTTTCCAATGAACCCTGGTGAGCTTCTACCTACCGTTTCCTTCTTCCTTCCATAGGCCTGGTAGTGTATGGACGAGAGAGAAAGAGGGCGTGCTTCTCGTCATTGCTGCTGAACTTAACCGGTCCCATTAGCATTGTGTAGAAGAAACATCAGCTTTGGCCATCTCAACGAGCAGCAGTAGCTAGTAGTAAGGCCCTTTATAGGTGCTAAAACTGCGGGAGAGCAGCGGCAAATCAATAGACTGACTTTGTGTGATGGCAAGGTATTTCCTCCCTCTTCTTTGGTAGATTAGGGAGACTATGGCGTCCACATTGATACTGCAATGTTCATAACGAAGCCTAGGATCAAATGACGTACCACTAATAGACATCAGAAACAGATAAATTCAATGAAGATCAACAGAAAGCAGTAGCAGGTTGGATCTACTCACCTGTTGACCACATTGCCATCGTCGTCCCTCTCCTCCATACGCTTACGTCAGTCAACTGATGACCCCATGCCCCAAGCCAGTCCCGATAACTCAGCGGCTTGATGATTGGCAGTAGGAAGTAGGACGGAAGAACCCTGTGCTAGTTGAAGACTGGGGGAAAAGAAAGGAAAGGAAAGCGAAAAGAAGAGTTACGCAACCATGAAGACTCATTGGCTGGCGATAACAATAACAGATTGTGCACGCAAGCAGTACGCCACAACAGTTGCCCCCCAGAAGGAATGTTGGGACCGCCTTGAGCTCTTTCTCTCCCCCCAGCTATTCAGGCCGGTCACTTATTGGCAGAGCGTAGGAAGGAGAATTGTCGAAGTTATTAGGCAGGTCCTCCCACCCAGCCATCAACAACGGCAACGAGCGTGTGACATGTTGTTTATTCTACCTTAGTTCTCTTACACACTTTGCTGAGCTGTAAGCCGTCTCCCTAATTAAAGGCATCTGATTGCGTGAACTACCTACCACGCAGGCCGCTTTTGTTCGTTGTTCTTCCTCTTGCCGATCCTTCTGTCACTGTCGCACCTCCATTTGGCTTGGGACCTGCCATTAAATGTGGAGCGGGTTCTGCTGCTGGGCAACAATGAGTGTGAGTAGAGATCACCAGTACAAAAAAAAACCTTCATTTCAAGGAACACTTTCCTTCCCTTTTATAACAAAAGAAGACGCCACGACTCTCTGACCAGGGTGTAGATTGAATTCTCCTGAGCAGTTAAAGTACAGCGGAGAAGAAGTGGTGACAAGCAAACATACCTGTACCCGGTTTCTGTGCTCATGACCAGGCTATAAGCTCCTGTGATTGCCTGTAGTGACAAAATGGTAAAGGACTCGCCAAGACCAGCAGAATGGCCAACAAAATGAATATGCTACTTGTAGCCTCTTTCTCTTTCTCCGTCCACTATCTGTATCTGACGTTCTGATCTTTTGGACAGTTCCAGATAACCTCCTGTCATTCACAGGGAGTATCAGGTAGACCTAGGCACACAAAGGAGTTGGAAGAGAAACCTATATTATTCCGGTCACAAAAGCAGAGGACAGCAGGAAGAAGAGACTCCCACCAACCCCCTTAGAACTATGCTTGATACATGCACTTATTAGTGCTGCATTATTCTACATTCTACATTCTACTCGGAGTCAATGTTATCGCTTCTTTTCCAAGCGACAGCAGGCACTTTTTTTTCATCTAAAGTACTACCTCGGAAGCTGTAAAGACGAGTGTAGGCAGCCCCTTTATGTCTAGGGTATTCAACGCAAATGTTATACGT
>FLMG01002488.1:0-20784 GCA_900088475.1 Hyphochytrium catenoides
GCGGCAGTCTCGAAACGATCATACGGGCGGCCTCCTCGTGCAAAGGCAAAGACACCTGTCTCAATAAGCGATGGCGAAAGAAGTGTACAGCACGCTCCAGAGCAACGGTCCGATCAGCCTGAGCAGCACAAATAGTATTGACAAAGGCTGCAACGGTGGCGGAGGGGTTTAGTACACTATTTTAATCTCCTTCTTTTTTGTGGCGGTTAAGTTCTGATCACCCTTTCTTCATGTCTTTCTCACTCCGTTCCTCTCTCTCTCTTTCTCTCTCTTTTTTCTCTCCTCTCCCTCTCTTTCTTTTCCTCTCTTTTTCTTTCTCTCCCCTTCGACTTGTGCCTCGCTTAACTCCTTAGAGTTGAAGTTTCCACATTGTGGTCTTCATAGCATTAGAGATGGAAGAGACAGAAGCTTCCCTTTATTTCTTTCTCCCTTTCTCTCTCCCGTTATTGTTTAATTTGCCCGTCCATCGGGTCTCATTGCGTTACTTCTTCTTCTTCTTCTTCGTCTATTTCTACTTCTTCCTTTTCCTTCGTCATTAGAAATCTCATTGCTCTTTCCCTTCCTCTTCTTCATTGTCCTGCCTTCTTATTGCTACGAACGATCTCCTCTGGTCGATCATAAAGCCCTAACGTCCGTATGCATGCACGCCACCACTTCTTAAGAGCAAGGAGTTCATCATCATTAGTGTTTTAACCATTAGCTTCTGTGCATTAGATGCTAATAACGCTTGTCTTTTACAAGGGCAGAAGAGGACTTTCTAAGGAAAAGAGAGTCGACAAGCACGGCAGAAGCACTCCCATAGATGGAAAAGATACTTCTGCCAACTACTCAATCGTACTCAGCGTTACTCGCGGATAGTCAGTTCCTCAGAAGAAGGGCTAACGTCCCCATACTACTCTTCTATATGAGCAGATGAGATCATTAGCAGCAGTATGATTTGTTGACGAAGAGCCTGGCTGAAAAGGCAGAATGCCAGTCTTCTTTAACAGCAGAGAGAGCCGAGTTGCAAGCATGCCTACGCATGCATCATCTCACGAAGAAGAGAGAACGACAGTAGATTACCGAGGTTAACCACCTTGAGCACTGCTGTACCGCTGCCGCAGGAGAAGAGACGATTCTGTTGCCACTACTTCGATAGATACTAATAAGGGTTGCCGTACTAGGTTCATAGCGACTAGCATCACGCATACATCCACCACTGCTATTGCGAAGAATGAACAGCGTAGGGCGCCGCCATCCACCTTGACCTGTCTACCTTGGGATATAGAAAGGTCTAAAACTCCTCCTGAAACGCAGAATGCCTGGGTCTTAGAGCGGTAGAAGAGAGTGGAGCTAATAATGTCTTAGCATGTCTCTGAGTTCTTGAAGGGGCAGCACTATAGTCCTACTCGTCTGTCACGACCATAACTATATCAGCTCTAAACCACCGGTGCCGGAGCTTAGCTGCAGGAAATAGAGCTATTTACGACGAGAGTCGTAGAGATAAGCGGTGCGAGGCAGGAATCATCTACAGCTTCTGCCTAGGAAGTCTTCAAAGGAGCATCCGGGCTCAGATATGAAAGTGTTCTTCAGTTCTTACTCCAGATGCATGCAGCTTAGTAGTCGGCAGAGCTCCGCTTGTAGGATAGAGAAAGACGCGTAACACTGTGACTATGGTGCTTGCTTGTTGAAGACATTGCGATTGCACTTACTGTAGACAAAGCGATCCGAGCACTAGCAGCTCCATGAGAATGGCCATAAATGGATAATAATAACAGTTCTTCACTAATAAGGTTTCTCTACCAGTGTTCAAAATAGTCCTATCCTATCAATAATGTCAAGGAGAAACTCCCGTCGTACTGCTTGGTTAGCCGCCAGACGGAAGGCCAGCCAATTGGCCTCTGGGGGCAGCTGCCACGGAGGACGTCGATGACTCCCCTACTATCCTAATATTACCTGGTAATAAGGGCCATTTTTATCACCAACACTTGGCTCTCTGCTTCTTCCTTAATACATAGTAGTATCGGACTGGTACACTTTGTAGGTTATGACACTAGCACTGCTACTTATACCGCACTGATCGCCACTTCTAGTCTAGTGACAGGACCTCGAAAAGCTTAGCTTAACACAAGGAGCCGGACAAAGTCTTAGACCTATCAAGGGCATGAGTCACAATCGTAGAGGAAGTAGTTGTTCTTTGTTCTTCGTTTACACGAGTGAACAATAATGTTACACGGCTACTATTATTCATGGTCATCACATTTGTCGAGGAAGTAGTTGTTTTTCCCGTCTAGTGGAGGGTTGTACTATAAATAATTATAAGGGAATTCTATATTTCTTTTCCCCTTGTGTTTATCCTAATCACAGATGCGCAATCACAGACCGTAGCTTTACTAGTGTCGGAGTAGTACACTTTGTAGGTTATGACACTAGCACTACATATACCGCACTGATCGCCACTTCTAGTGACAGGGCCTCGAAAGCTTAGGGTTAGTTAGCTTTTTTAACGCAAGGAGCCAGACAAAGTCTTAGAACTATCAAGGGCATGTGTCACAATCGTAGAGAAAGTAGTTGTTCTTTGTCTTCGCCTACATAATTAAGTGGACAATAATATAACAGGGCTATTTGTTATGTGACTAGTAGTAGACTCCTATTTCCTTGCATTTCAATTACTCTACTACTTCAACTTCTCACAAAAGGAAGAAGTTAAAGGAGAAGTAGAGCGAGACGAAGAGGAATTGTTCCCTATAATTCTTACGGAGTATCAGGCACTAGTGTCTACAGAGCATCGCCACCGGACGGACAGCTCTACCCATCATGGGGCGCTCAATCAGAAGAGAAGAAAGAGTAGTTCTTCGTCTAGCTAATGCTATAATAATAGCAGTGCAGCCACCTGTACAGCCCATAGTCCATAGCGGTACTGTGTGATTCCGTCAGAATCTCAAAGGGCTCTGTCTTTCCTACGTGTCTAACGTCCAGTTCATGATGAGTATACTGCAAACAAAAAGCATCCGTAGTTCTATGCACTTCTGATAGTGAAGCCAATCGATGGACCAGACGCGGTTGAATAGCCGGATTGCTAAACTCCACATATAGTCCTCTAGATGGTGTACGGTTCGTCGGGAGGGCAGCCCATTACTATGAAAAGTTATATGTTGGAGGCAGTCGTTGAATGTTGCTTCGATTCTATGGCATGTTTCTGGGGAGGGTTGTTGCTAAAAGGCGACGAGCCTGAAATAAAATCGCCGCCCTACTCTGTACCTACAGTTGCATCACTTTTATGTAGATCCTTGAGTCTGATGGACGGCAGCAGGAGACAGGAGTTCGGATTCGGACAAGACTAAGCAGAACCGTATGTAGATCACTGAGTCTGATGGATTGCAGAGGACGGTAACAAAAGACGTGAGTTCGGATTCGGACAAGGCTAAGCAGAACCGTCATTGGGACGAACGAGAAGCAACTAAAGCCACCTATATTAGTACTATCATTAAGAGCAACCTTCCGGACCTGTTCTACCAGCTCGAGTGCTCTTAATTGGTGGCTTTGTTCAAGAACCTTTTCCACCAAGGCTGCTGTCCTTCTCCTGCTCAACCACTGTGTTGTCGACCCGTTCTCCTAGCTTTCTCGTCAGTCATTAGTCTGAATGGCTTTCTAAGGCATCCCCTTCTTCCGTTGATGGCCCTCCCTCTGGCTCCCACGTCAAGCTTCACAGCACTAGAACTACTACTAGTTAGCTGGAGGAGGGAGCACCCAATTCCTGCTGATCTGTTCTCCTCAAGAGCATGACAGTTCACTTGAGAACTTACCATCTCCACAGACCAAGTCAAGCACTCAACTGTCTTTCCTTTGTGAGAGTCCATAAGGCTTTGCTTCATCAGGCACCTCAGCCGATTTGCCTCAAACAAGGTCTGTCACTGTCCAAGCCCACTATTAGAACGTGGGCGGCGGCATCCAAGCACTGTGTGGAAATCTTGAACAGTTCTTCAACAAGGCGGGGGACACCAGTGACAATCAAGATGCGAACTTCTCATCCTTTACGGTCGTTGTTGTCCTCCATCTCTTTCTCAAGAAGGCTCAGTCCAGCACTAAGTGTTACCACCACTCTCGTCCTTGTGGTCTGCCTGCTTTGGCCTAGTAAAACTGGCCGCGCTGCTGGGGATAGCTGGGGATCTATGTCCAACCTCGGTCCCCCATCGAGCTATGGGTAAGTCTTCATATGAAGTTGTGGCTGCGTCCCGGCAGTCTTTGTTTCTGAATAGGTATTCTTCTTCTTCCTTTGATAATAAGCTTTGATTCTTAAACCTAAATCCTTATCTCTTAACAATGATAATCCGGCCTTCTTCCATATTTCAAACCTTCATCGGGGCTCCTGCTATTCCGTCCGTGAACTACTCTTTTTTTCCGGTTGACTGCATCTGTCTCGTCCTGCAACAGTTCTAAGAGGAAAACCTCTGAGGAACCACTAATCTGCCTCGTGGAAACTAATTCTTTTTGTGTGGCAGCCCTGACTACGTCGGCCAGGATGTATATGAGGCAAGGAAGTACCCCAGCTGGAATGTGGCAACTTTTTGGGGTGCTATCAGTTTCGCTAGTGAGCAGGAATTGCGCGATATGAACAAGGCCATAGAGGATGCGAAGCGCGGGTGTAATAACAAGTATGCTGCTGGTCTCAAAAAGGGATACAAATGCAATCGCGCAGCAGAGAAATGGACGGAGACACCGAATCCAATTACTGGTGAACGTGTTAGAGGCAATGTAGTCACCGTGTATCTGCCTTGTGCCCTAGGCTATGAGTTCAAAAGTGTGCAAGAATATCGGCCCGGAACGACATACGGTCAAAACAGGAACTTCTGCAAAAAACAAAAAACTTCCGTCTGTGACCATATCAAAAAAGCGGTAATTGGCCAAGAAGCTGACAAAGGACGGCATATGCGCACTGGAAATGTAAAGCGAGCTTTCAAAAACGAACTTGGGAATATCTACGACATTGTCTCAGCCGTTCCAATGTCTAAACCCAAGGCCGGCAACGAAGTTAAAACCGCCATTGCTACTGTTGCTGACCTTTATCTCAACAAGTGCAGCTCTTTATGGCCGGACCCCAAAAAGCTCAAAAACCAGTTCGTGGAATGTCTCACGCTGAACTGTGAAGCCTTACCTCATACTGAGGTCAAGCAATGCGTCACGAGCTGCTACCATATAGCGGAGCTCAATAAGTAGACGTCCGTAGCAAGGACAACAAGCTGGTTGAAGGGAGAAGCCTTGGATTATATGGCCCAGAAGAAGGGGTCACATAAGAGTCCAGAGCCTGGGCAATTCTTCATCTGCATCGGCAGCGACCCCTGGCAGCGTCCCACTCCGCGACCATAGGGATCATATATGTTCCATGTGTACTTTGATCATGAGAGATCCTAGTAAGCAGCATGATAGATAAGTCAGAAAAGCAACATAGCTTAATAAAGTCTTCGTCGCCGTCTCCAGTGAAGGTAGTACTAGGTCGTATTGTGCCTTCTAGACTGAAGAATAGATCAAAGATAAAACTTCTTTTTCTAATGCCATCTACGCTGTTCAGATCTGATCGCCATTGTCCTAAAGAGACGGAACGAGAAGTGAGCAATGCAAAGATCACTACCTAGCTCTGTTCTTGTTTTATCCACCGCTGGAAATAGCCAATATTACTGCCACTTTTTTGCATTCTTATTTACTATAATAAGTGAAAGAGATGGATCGGTGAAATGTCAGGCTACTTTTCTTAGCCCTACGGATCTTCTTTTGCCCTTATGAGTGACCAGATTCTTCTTCTGCCTGTGTCCTCTCTCTTCTCTGTCTCTTCTTCTTCTTCTCTCTTTTCTTTCTCTTGATGCTTTCCTCTCTCGTTTTTCTCTCCTCTTTTCTTCACCGCTCCCCTCGCTCTTTCTCTCTCGTCGCTGCCTGTGGCCTACATCTATAAACTATTCTTCGATTCCTGAGTAGCATAGAAAGTAGTACCTCTTTGTCAGTGAGTTTTCGTGAGTCAGTCTCTCATTTTCGTTCTCTCTCTCTCTCTCTCTCTCTCTCTCTCTCTTTCTCTCCTGTTACTTTTCATCCCATGGTTCTTCTTGTCCGCTGCTATTTTTTTAAAAAAGGCTTAATGTTGTCACAATGGAATCTTCTTCTAGCTTTCATACAAGAGTTCGGAGACGACTTCTATCCTTAGTTTTCCTCTTCCCTTTCTTTCTCTTTCTCTCCTTTTCTTTTATGTCTTTCCTCTCTTATCTGTTTCCACAATTTCTCTGAAGCTGCTGGAAGAGTTGCCTCTGTGCAAGAGTCGCATTTTTTTCTCTCTCTCTCTCTCTCTCTCTTTCGCGACCTCTCTTTTTCTGTCTCGTTTTCGCTGCCTCTCTCCTCCTTCATTTTTTATCTAATTTTAGTAGACTCTATTCTCTTTTTGCTGTGGCGGTTAAGTTCTGACTTAAGCTCTGATCAACCTTTTTTCATGTCTTTCTCGCTCTCTCTCTTCTTCTCTCTCTTTCTCTTCTCTCTTTCCTCTCTCTCTTTTTCTCTCTTTTTTTCCTCTCCCCTTCGACTTGTGCCTCGCTTAACTCATTAGAGTTGATTTTTCCACATTGTGGTTTTCATAGCATTAGAGATGGAAGAGACAGAAGCGGAGGAAGTGTGAGAAGTGGAAGAATTTGGGAGAGAAAGAGAAGGAGAAGGAGAGAACCGAGAAGAAGTGGAAGAAAGAGAGGAAGAGAAATGAAGCGTGGAAGGAGCCGAAGAAGCAGAAAAGAAGGAGAGAGAGGCAGTACCGCCGCTCCTCTTCTCCCCCGAGAAACGAGCGAGAGAAGAGGCTGACGAAGAGGAAGAGACACGTCGGGCATCTTCTTCTTCTCCCTTCTTCTTTCCTTTCAAGAGAGAAGAGAAGAAGCTTCTTCTTCTTTTTCCTGCTGGCTCTTCCTCTCTTTCATTCTTGTCCTCTCCTTTGTGGGTCTTCTCCTCTCTGCGTAAGAGAACAAGAGGAGGGAGAGGTCGCGGGAGAGAGGAGGAAGAGAGAGAGAGAGGGACTTCTCCTTCTTCTTTTTCTTGTTCTTCTTCCTTTTCCGTTTTTTGTCTCTCCTTTTCTGACGTTTCTTGTTCTTTCGTTCCTATACAGTCTTGATGGTGCTCTCTCTCTTCCTGATGAGAGAGACTTGGCGAGGAGGGAGAGAAGAGAGACTCCACCGTTTCCGATTCTTTTCTTTCCATGCTTTGCGCCATAAGAAGAGGAGGAGAGATACCGCGGAACACTCGATAGAAGTCTAACAGGACGACAGAGAGGAGAGAGAAGAGAGTAAAAGGGAGGGAGAACGAGAGAGAGAGAGAGAGAAAGAGAGAGAGAGAAAGAGAGAAGAAGGACAATTCGCTATTATGCTAGGATAATGGAGAAGATCTAGAGAGAGGAAAGAGCGGCAAGAAGAGAGCAAATAAAGAGGAGATAGAGAGAAAGAGACAAAGAGAGAGGGAGAGGACGGAGTAAGAGAATAAAAGATACTATAGAAAAAGAGAGGTAACAGAGCGGTCTGTTCCTTCCTCTTCTTCCTTTTCTTTCTTAGGCAAGAAGTCAGTTGCAGGAGGAAAGTGAAACAATGAGAGAGAGGGGGAAGGTCAATAATGATGCCAAACCAGATCCAGAGAAAGAAGAGAGAGGAGAGAAAGAGAGACAGAGAGAGAAAGAAAGGAGAGAGAGGGATGAAGAGCGATTCACAGAGTAGAGAGACATGAAGAGACAAACCTCCACCAGCAGACAAGAGAAAGAGAGGAGGGAAGCATCAGACAGAGGAAAAGGAGGGAATAAGCAGGAGAGAGACCGATAGAGAGACGGCAATAATAGAGAGAAGAGATGAGGGCAAGCAAATCCTTCCTTCCTCCTGAACCTGGAGAGACGAAGAATGACAGAAAGAAGAAAGAGAGGAAAAAAAGAGAGAGAAATGATATATGAGAGAGAGAGGAGGAGGAGAGAAAGAGAGAGAAATGATATAGGAGAGAGAGGAGGAGGAGAGAAAGAGAGAGAAATGATATAGGAGAGAGAGAGAGGGAGAGAGAGAGAGAGAGAGAGAGAGAGGAGACAGACAGAGAGAGAGAGAGACTAAGAGCAGAAGAGAACAGAAAGAAGGCGGGAGTTGTCTTAGGACGAGTTACCGCAGCGCCAAATGACGAGAGAACAGAGCGACGGAAGACCTTCACTCCTAGTCTTCCTGTTCGTTGAGCTTCTGTGACGCTTTGGAAGGAAGTTGGGTTCTTTGTCTCTCATCTATCTCTTCGCCAGGCAATCGTTTTTCTCTTCTCTCTCCTCCCTCCTTCTCCGTCCGCCTCTCTCTCTCTCCCGAAATGTTCGACGCGCTAAGCTTCTCTTGAGCAAGACGACGAAAGAAAGAAAGAAAGAAAGAGAGAGAGAGAGATGAGAGAGAGAGAGAGAGAGAGAGAGAGAGAGAGAAAGAGCGAGGGAGAGAGGAGGCAGACAGACGGAGGAGAGAGGGACAAGAGAGAAGAATTTTGTGTAAGGCAGACTAGAAGAGAGACATCTATTTACAGCTTTATTATTAGCAGCTGTGTGAGGAGAGAGAGAAAGAGTGATGGGGGTGGTAAGTATAGAGAGGGGGAGGAGCGAGAGAAGTCGTGAAATGGGAGAGAGACAGAGGGCCATATATTGTTGAGGAAGAGGACACAGTCTCGTCTCTCTCTCTCTCTCTTTCTCACTCTCTCTCTCTCTTCTCTCCCTCCCTTCTCTTGCTCTTCTTGTCGCGCCAGCATCATACCAAAAGGAAGAGAAGAAAAGGTTTTGACAAGCAGCGCCCACAAGCGCCATGAGAAAAATTGGGGAGAGAGCCACACAGAACTTGAAGAGAAATTTTCTTTAGCTTTCTACTCAGCGGCTTCCATCGGCTGCCAACGTCTTCCTTCCCTCCGGCCTGGAGAGAGAAGAAGAGAGAAGACGAAGTACTGCAGGGAAAGCAGTTTTTACGAGCGAGACAGACGAGGAAGATCCAGAGAGAGAGAGAGAGAGAGAGAGAGAGAGAGAGAGAGAGAGAGAGGAAAAGAAGTCCAAAGAGAGCACGAGCAGAATGATGATGATGATCACACTAATGGCGAAGAGACGGATAGAAGAAAGAGATTGAGCGCAACAAAGAAGAAATATATGTATAGAGCAGAAGAGAGAGAGAGAAGAGAGAGAGAGAGAGAGAGAGAGAGGGAGAGAGAGAGAGAGAGTTCGTAGGAAGCCATTTTCTTGAACTGCGAGCCCCTCGACCTTCACTCCTGACCGTTACATGAGTCCTACCTTATTGAGGTTTTTTTTTTCTTATATAAAACCTGCATAAAATACCGATTTTACCAATAGATTTCCAAAAGACCACTTCCTCTTTATCACTTGTTTCTACTCAACCAGCAGAAGAGGACAAAGGCGAAGAAGAAGAAGAGAAGAAAAAGAAGAAAGGAAAAAGAAGAAGGGAGAAGAAGAAGAGAAGAAGAGAAGAAGGGAGAAGAAGGAGATAAGAAGAGAAGAAGGGAGAAGAAGGAGATAAGAAGAAGGGAAGAAGAGAAGAAGAAGAAAAGAAGAAGGAGGAGAAGAAGAAAAAAAAAGAATCAGGAAGAAGGAGAAGAACAAGAAGAAAAAGAAGAAAGAGGAGAAGAAGAAAGAGGAGAAGAAGAAGAAGAAAAAGAAAGAAGAGGAGAAGAAGAAGAAAAAGAAGAAAGAGGAGAAGAAGAAGACGAAGAAGGAGAAGAAGATAAAAGAAGAAGAGGAAATAAAACTACCAAGTCTTGGTCTCTTCAACTAACAATCATCTTTCTTCTTCACGCTCGTTCTTCATCAGAGAGAGAGAGGAACCATAGGTGACTTTCTCAGCAGTAGCAATGGGAGAAGAAGGAGGAGGACGAAGACGAGAAGATGAAGTGCCAACACCATCATAATACTCTACAGAAGAGCAAGCGAGAGGATCGCCCAAGAAGACTTCTCTCTCCGTCTCCGCCTCCATCTCCTGCTGTTGTTTCTTTTCCCTTCTTCTCCCTTCTTCTCCCTTCTTTTTTACTTTCTCCCGCTCCTTCTTCCCTTTTCTCTTCCTTATATTTGCCTCTCTCGTCATTTCTCTTTTTTTTGGTCAGCTACGCAGAGGAAGAAGAAGAGGAAGGTTGAGGAGACGAAAGAGAAGAAGAGAACGAAGAAAGAAGAGGAAGAAAGAAGAAGGAGGAGAAGGAGAGGAGAAAGGAGAAGAGACAACAAGCGCTACATAGCCTTGGTCTCTTCTTCATCGACTCTTTTATCTCCACACTACTCGGTCCCACACAAGGAAGAAAGGTTCATCGTTGCCTTTCTCTTTAATAATCAAGCAGGGAAGACGAAGAAGATTATGAAGCGCCGACGACATTGTCATCGTCATGCTCAGGCAAGAAAGAGAAGAACCCAGCCGCTGAAGAGGAAGACGCTTCAGAATCTGAAGCGCGTTGTCCTCATGGACGGCCAAAGAGACTCTGGAATGAAGCCGTAAAGCCATTGCCAGGCGAGACCAATGACCATGAGAAGCATCAAGAGCCCGTGCCACACAGTCCAAAGTCACACGGCATAACGCCACCCAAATGGGTACATCCTGGCCACCATAGACGAAGTACTGACAAAGAAAAAGGAAGAGAGAGAGAAGAGAGGAGAGAAGAGAAACTTACTAGCTAAGGAGAGGCCGTCTTCTTATCTTTATCCTGTGCAAATTAGCTTGCTTCGCTTTCTGATGCGCTTCTTCGGAGCTCTCTCTCTCTCTCTGAGAAAGACAGAGAGAGAGACAGAGAGAGAGAGAGAGAGACAGAGAGAGAGAGAGAGAGAGAGAGAGAGAGAGAGAGAGATTACGACAGTAAGCAGAGAGGGACGTCGTTCATTACTCGTCCTCAATGCTGTCCACCTGTCCGACACTGCGCGGCGTCTTCTCCTGTCTCTTGCTCTTTATGTCATAAGAGATTGCTGTTCTATAGAACAACTTCTAAGCCTCAATCTTCCTGCCACTGCTGTGAGTCGGATGAGAAACGCAATGAAGATTTGATACTAAGGCTGGAACGAAGGGACAGTGTCATAATCCACATAAGCAGTAGTCAGTATTATCAAGCGTTCCTTCTCGCTGTCAATCATTTCTCATGATCGCCGCCAACCTCTATAACGTGTCATCAGGTCAAATTGAAGCTTTAGAGTTGCGCAGCAGAAGGAAGAGAGAGCTTCATTGATGACCAGGAAGAGGAAGGCGAAAGGATGGACACCTTATGATAGACCTTGCTGTTTGCGAGTAGATGGCCTGATTACTCTTCTTAGAGGTAAACCTTTCGTCATTGAGTTTCTCACTTTCAGTCCCGTTCTTCGGCCTTCCGTTTGCCAAAAGGAAGGGATGTCACGCTAAGTCATTTTGATGGCAGAAGGCCTTCTTCCTTCTTTCTCTCTCTCTCCTGTGACCAACTGAAAGGAAGTGTCTCATTTATCAACAACCATGCACTCACATAATCTAAAGAAGATGACCGAGTCGTGTCCTCCCGCGACGATAAACTAATAGTGTGCTCTTCTAGGTAAAAAGAGGAGAACTAACTAACCAGGTTTCGTCTAGGTCCCGGGGTTGTCTGGCTTCTGCTGCGGCGGTCCGGTTAGAGTAGCATGTGTGGCCACAAGCGGCGGCGGCGGTGATGGGGGTGAACAAAGCTGTGTGAGCTGCGGTCTATTGTTGGGAAGATTGAAGGTCACGGACGATGGATTTTGTCCCTGCTGCTGTCTCGAAGACTGCTGATGAATAAATGCAGCGGCAGACGCGCTTAACGCTGCTGTCGCCAAACTGTTCTGTTCCAATCGTCCCGACTGGGGACTGAGGGTAGCGACAGGGACGCCCTCGTCTGTCATGAAATGGTTAATCACGACCACTGCTGGAGGAGGAGGAGGCGAAGAACGAGGTGGTTTCCTTTGGACTACCTCCGGTTCGTTATAGCAACAACAGAGTGGTGGTGACTGTCGATTTTTCCGCCAGACCAATATGTAGAGAAAGATGAGGAAGATGACGATGGCAACAGCAGCCACCATTGCGCCGTCTCCACTGCCTCCTCCTGACGAGGATGAAGACACTTTGGAAGGAGAAGGGGCACTATAGCGTGCACAATCGCCGTATCTGCAATAGTATCCTGCTAGACAGCAGTATGAACCACAGTCAACAGGATAGCCATAGCTGCATCCATTCGCATAGTCCTCTTCTGCGGTGGAGTTGAAAGGAAATGGTTGCTTAGTGACCGCGGTGCTGGTCGTCGTGGTAGCTATCTTACTCCTCTCATCGTCAGCTGCTGGAGATGAAGTGTCAGCATCGGCGAGGGCGCTCATGGTGATGAGGAGGGAGAAAGCGGCGTTGAAGTCGTTTCTTTATCTACTACTATAAAGAGGGCTAACAACCACAGATCAGAAGAGAGATTGCTTTCTTTCTATTAGTCTTCTTCCTTGCTTACGCGATGAATGGAAAAAAGAGTTATGGCTGTGGTTGCTATCCATCAAGCATCATCCGTCAGCTAGATAGGTAGATCTCAGTAAACTCTTAGAAGGAAACAGGTTATAATCTCTCTCGACCTAGAGGTATCAAGAGATGGGGCCCCACTGTCCCGCGTCCGCTCCCATGATCTGCATGACGGTTTGCCGTGCAACTCTCCTTCATAAACAGTCTTGATTGGCACTCACATCTATTTCTTCTCAAGGTCATCCTAGCTATTTATATAACAAAATCCTGACTATGATGATGTCACGGTTGTTCTCAGCAGCGCGTCTTGTCGCCTGAGCATTGGATCTGCCGGCTGTATTAGGTAGGAGTAGACGCTTTGCTTGCTTCTCAGCAGCTTCGCGGTCACGACGAGCCTGCCACCACCGCCGAGGAGCAGAGCTCATAAGGCTAAAGATCAGTGGACACAACCCACCACACTCCAGAAGAGTCCCTGCTAATAATCCCCTACATACTGGATCTTTATTACCCTGGACACGACGACCACACTCCTATGATGTCCCTGCTAAACCGTACGGCCAAGAGGACGGATTAGCTATTAATAGGCAATGAAGATCCAGTAGCGGGTGTTCAGCAGCAGATCGTCTTCATCGTTCAGCAGCGAGCAGGATGAGAAGAACTCATCATCCAGGAATAGCCCTCCTCCCTAAAAAAAACAACAACACTCCTTGCGCCTTGCTTCGTTCAGTGCACTTCTTCGTCCTCCTTCGACCACGTCGCTCTTCTCCTAAAAACTTCTGCTAACGCTTAGCAGCAGCAAGAGAGGATCTTTCTTTTATAAAAATAGCTAAGAGGGCGAGGAGCTGAGAATGGCTGCCAACCTAGCAATGCCCGCAAGCTTAAGTCATGATCATCGTCAATCAACAAAGTAACTTGAGCACCAACCCCTGCTGCCTTGCATGCAACCATCATCCATCATCATCCTGCAGTGCTTTGCACAGCGTCGTTACCTTTGTCCTCCCTCCTCCTGGTACCGCACGGACCGGGTGGCAGGATCCGTGCTACGAGCAGGAGATAAGAAGTAAGATTCAAGATTTTAAGGGCCGAGCAGTGTAACGGACGTCTAGAGGAGATTATTATTTTATTGAAGCGCAACCATCAAATCATCAAATATCTTCCTGGTCTGAATTTTCTTATCATAATACTCTAAGGTTATAAAACAGGGAGGAAAATGGCTTCTTTATAAAATTAACGAGCAACAATAAAGGAGTGAATAAAGACAAGAGGATTATAAGAGTCACTATGACGATTTTATTTATTTATTATAAGAAGAAGTAAAAGAAGAAATAAGGCCTTAGTTTCCTATCTCTCGAACAGAAAAGATGCATAGAAACTATAAAAGTGCTAACAGGGTAAGGTCCCTTCTTTTACCAATAATTCCCAATAAATGCTTTATAAGGTCTAATAATTAAAAAAGTTTTATGTCCTAGAAAACACTCGAATAGATACTTATTTTTTTTTAACCCCGATAAGAAGTTTACTACTCCATGCATTATAAATTATAAACCCTCATCCGCCTTGAGACCTAGAAAAAATTTCCTGTAATGGAATAAAAACTGAATAGATCTTATGACTAAGTTAATGCATTACCTAATAAATGCACTCTCAGGAGAAAAAGAAGACGACGACGAACAAGAAGAGGAAAAGAAAGAAGAAGAGGAAAAAGGAGAAGAAAAAGAGGAAAAGAAAGAAAAAGAGGAAGAAGGAGAAGATAAAGAGGAAGAAGAAGAAGAAGAAGAGGAAAAAGGAGAAGAAAAAGAGGAAAAAGAAGAAGAGGAAGAAGGAGAAGATAGAGAGGAAGAAGAAGGAGAAGAAGAAGAGGAAGATTAAGAAGAAGAGGAAGACGAAGAGGAAGACGAAGAGGAAGATTACGAAGAAGAGGAAGACGAAGAAGAAACGGGAAGAAGAAGAAGTAGAAGAAGGGGAAGAGCTACAAAGTCTAGGTCATTTCGATGAAGAGCTCTCTCCCTTCCACCACCATCATTATCGGGAAAGGATGATAGTAGCCAACAACTTAGGCATCAAGAAAATCATCATCCATCCCCGTCGCGACTTCAGGGAAGGCTAGTCATCAACATACCCCTGAGGTCGTCCTCTTCTCTCCTATCCACGGCGTCCTTCTCGCTCGTGCTCCAAGAAAGAGGAGACAGTACAGCGAGAAGGAACTCATAGGTCAGACAGCAGCAGGTATGTCCAGCATCACATGGATCTAACAAGGGAAGACTGAAGAACTCAGAAGAGAGAGCTCACTCAAAATGTTTGCTGATCAAAATCTGTTGGACTGTCTCCGTTCTTTCTCAGCCAGCTAACAGCATCACCACTGCTTTGCATCCTCCGCCTAACTTTCCTATTTTTCTCGCTACGGGCTTAAGAGTCAGAGAGATGGGGCAGCAGGGAAAGGAAGACAGAGAGAGGGAGAAAAGGATAAGAGATGCTGAGAGAGGAGGGGGAGAGAAATTATAGTGGGAAGTGAGTGAGAGAGAAAGAGAGAGAAAAGCGAGAGAAGAAGCATTTACACTGAGTAGACCCGGATTAGAAAGGGGAAGTACAGAGGGTAGAAACAGAGAGAGAGAGCCCGGGAGAGAGAGTGAGAGAGGGACACTTGCTCAAAGATTGAGAAACATGAGGTCAAATGATGAGGCAGACAGCAAAGCTATAGAATACGGAAGTGTCGGTCTCCATAACAATCTGATATTATGCTCTTTCTTCACCTTCATTTCAATGCACAAACTTTTCTCGCTGTCTCTCTCTTCTCCTCGTTGTTCTCTTCTTCTCTCTCTCTCCATTTGCCGCTGTTTCTTCCGTCTTCTTCACCCGTTGGAACTCTCTCTCCTTCTCTCTCTTCATCATCTACGGCCTAATGGCAAAGCCTCCATCCACTTGCAGGACAGTGCCTGTGACATAGGCATTATCCAAGAGAAAGAGAACACCTTTCGCCACCTCTTCCGCCTTCCCTGCCCGCTGGAGAGGCATGGCCTTTCCATACTTTTCAAGAGTCTCTTCTCTCTCTCGCCCAGGGAGTTTCTCCCACGCCTCTGTCTCGGTCACCCCGGGAGATATAACGTTAACTCTTAGGCTTGGAGAGAAATCGTTAGCTAGTGCGCGGCCCAGAGCCTCAATAGCGCCGTTCACCGCTGCGTGAGCGGCGTTTCCTCTCCCGGGGCGAAGAGAGAGAGAACCGCTTGTGAGGACGATAGAGCCTCCCTCGGCCAGTGCGTGGGACGCAGCGAAGCAGACGGCAGTGACCTTAGGAGAGAGAGAGAGAAAAAGAGAGAGAGAGAGAGAAAGAAAGAGAGAGAGAGAGTTAGAGAGAGAAAGAGTTAGAAAGAGAGAAGAGAGGTTTAAGAAGAGACAGAGAGAAAGGTAAACAAGATAAAAGAGAGAGAAAGAGAATGAAACACTTATTGCAGGCCAAAGCTCAGGACTAGGCACGGAAGATTGAGGGACACAGGAGAAAGAAAGAAAATCGAGGACATAAAGAAAAAAAGAGGAAAGGCCAAGAAGAGAGAGAGAGAAGGGCGGGAGCGAGTTGCCATTATGAAGAGAAAGAAATCATGGTTCACTAAAGAGTAGATGAAGAGAGAACGCGACGGAAGAGGAGGATGGGGAATTATAGGGATGAAAGAGAGTATAAGATCATAAAAGAGAAAGTAAGAGAGAATCAGCGAGAGAGAAGAAGAGAAATGAGAGAGAGAGAGAGGGAGATAGAGAGAGAAATGGGGAGGAGAGGGAGAGACTAGGGAAAGAAAAGAGGGGCGGAGAGAGAGAGAGAGAGGGGAGGGAGGAAAGAAAGGAGATCTGGGTCACCTGCGCAAAGAATTTGGAATCGAACTCAGTCTTTAGACCCTGAAGTCCTTCATCTCCGCGAATGTCTATGCAAGGATTGGTTGATCCTGAAGCCCAATGATGAAGAGACAGAGAGAGAGAGAGGCAGAGAGAGAGAGAGAGAGGAAAAGGACAAGAGAGAGAGAGAGCAAGTGGGAAAGTGAATAATACTATTCATCCAAACCTCACCTATTACCTTACCTAAACTGGCCTCCTTGCGTTTGCCCTCTCACTCTTTCTCTCTCTCTCTCTCTCTCTCTCTTCTTTCCTTTGTCTCTCTCTTTGGTCGGTCTTCTTTTTCTTCCTTCTCTCTCCTTCTCTCACCTGGTGTGAGGACAAGATGCTGGATGGACCCTTTCTCCACTTCCTGTTGGAAAAAGCTCTTTACTCTCTGCGGATCTCCCGCATCCAAGACAGAGCCGCGAACAGAGCCATAAGACCCTGCGGCCCCATGAGGGAGAGAGAGAGAGATCTCTCTCTTTGCCTCTTCCACATGTTCTCTCTCTCTGCTACAGATCCACGCCGTTCCTCCTGCAGCGTAGACGCCTTTGGCCACTGCTTTTCCTATGCCTGACGTGCCTCCGATGATAAGCACCGTCTTTCCTTGTATCCCCGGAGCTAGGGAAGAAAGAGTCACAGCCTCCATTCTCTTCTCTCTCTCTTTGTCTCTCTCTCTTTCTCTGTTTCTTTCTTGTCTCCCCTCTGTTTTCTCAGGATGCTGGTCGTCTGCGAATGCTGCTTACCGTCTGCAGTGGAATATCTGAACTGAGGTGCTTCCTTTTTTGAGTAAATGAGAAAGAGAGAAAGAGGAGACGGAGAAAGCGTGTGAGTGTGATGGAGAGAGAAAGAGACAGGATTGGTAGACTGCATGTCTTATAAAAGGGACTGGGGAGAGGGACGGAGAAGAGAGACGATAAGGTTGAAGGGGGAAGCAGAAGAAGAATCATCAGCTGCCACTCCTGTTCGCTTCCCATGTCTCTCCTTCCGGCCATTGTTCTTCAGTTTCCTTCTTCACCCCAAACCCTCTGTTACGAGAGAAAGAGAGAAGAAAGAGAGTGAGAGAGAGAAAGGGAGGGAGAGGGAGAGAGCGAGGGAGAGAGAGAGGGAGAGAGAGAGCGAGCGAGGTTAACGTTGAGAGAGAGAAAGAGAAAGAGAACGAGAGACAGAGTAAAAGGAGAGCAAGGGAAGAGGTGAGAGTTAGAGAGAGAAGAGAGAAGAGAAAGGAGAAGAGCAGGAGGAGAGAGAGAGAACGAGAGAAAAATGAGGCTCACAAAGATTTGTAACGAATCTTTCTTCTCTAGGGGATCATTATACCTGATCATTAACCGCCTCGTACCCGATGATCTAACGTCTGAGCCTCATGGAATCCAAAAGTTATTCCGCCTTCGAGTACTTGAGAATTATATTGTTCCTCTCGTCCCCTCGGACCTTTCTTACTTCATCCTTCATGCTGATCATCCTCCCTTCTTGTCTCTGCTCTCTCTCTCCTCTCTTTCTCTCTCTCTCTGCCTCTGCTGTCTCCTCTCTCTCTCTCTGTCTCTCTCTCTCTCCATTGTCCTTCCTTTCTCGACAAAAGAGAGAGAGACACAGCGTTCGCGAGACGAGAGAGAGAGAGAGAAGAGAAGAACACAGGAGGAAGAAGAGACGTGATGATAAAGTGAGAAGAGGAGAGGATAACAAATCTTGAGTGGTGATAGGAAAAGAGGAAAGTGAAGAAAACAGAAGGAACCGAAGAGGGAGGAAGACAAGAGAGAGAGAGATGAAAAGAGAGAAGCAGGAAGAAGGAGGGATAGACTATTTTATTCTAAATTGACTAAGGAAAACAAGGAAGAGTAGAGTACGACAGAGAAAGAGAATGGAGGGGGAGGAATAAAAAAGAGAGACAGGAGAGAGGAGAGAAGAGTTTGAGAAAGGAGAAAAGGTGTTGACATTTATTATTCATTAAAGGCTGCCAAGGAAATTCGAACTTAGCTTCTCAAGAGTAAAGTCTCTCTTGTTCTCTTCTTCTTTCTCTGCTTGTTTCTCTTGCTCTCTTCCTCGGGAAGAAAGTTCAACTTCTTCCTATTTGTATGTTTGGTGGTGGTGAATCTTTCTTTTTTTCCTTTCTTACCATTTCTCTTTTCTCTCTTCTCCTTTTTCTCCCTCTTCTCTTTCTCTCTCTCTCATCTCTTGCTTTGTCTTTATCGATGTAATCTACCAGTGTTTCCTATGAACTGGCTGTGTCCTCACTGTAGAACGTGTGCGAGAGAGAGAGGCGCACTCCACTTCTCTTGTCTCTCTTACTATCTCTCTTCTCTCTTTTCTCCCTCTTCTCTTTCTTTCTCGTTATCAATATAATCTACCAACTTTCCTATGAACTGGCTGTGTCCTCCCTGCAGAACGTGAGAAAGAGAGAGAGGAAGCCAGAAGCACTCAAGAGGAGTGGGAGAGAGCTTCCCATCATGCTCTTCCGCACTTCTCCATCTTCTCTTCACTTCTTCGTTGTCGTCTTCTTCTTCATCAACCTCTCTCTCTCTCTTTCTCTCTCCGTTTTCTTTTCTCCTCTCTCCTAGTTGGAGGAGAAAGAAATGTCTTCTCTGTATCTCATAGCGATAGGGAGAGATATCATACTCTATCTCTCCAAGTTTGCAAACGACGCGAAGTCCTTGAAGTCCTGTCTCTTCTTCTGCTTCTCGGAGCGCTGCGAGAGATAGATTCTCCTTTTCTTCGAGTCTCTCTCTCCTCTCTCTCTCCTCTTCGGCTTCATTCCGTTCTTCAATAGCAGTCTCCTCTTTTTTTGTCTCTCTTCTTCTCTTCTTCTGGCGTTGAGCTTCATTCTCTCTTCTTTTCTCGTTATATTGATGGGTCTCTTTCTTCTCTCTCTCTTCCTCTTCGTTTGTCTCTTCTCCCTCTTCTCTTCCCTCTTTCTTTCTTAGATCCATCCTTTTCCTCTCCTCTTCCTTCTTTTCTCTTCTCTCTCTCTCTCTCTCTTTTACAGTTCCCCCTGGAACCTGGAGACCCACTCCATGCTCTTCAGGAGAGAGACCCACGTGCCGGAAGACGAGAAGATGAGAACGGCTACGGCTCAAAATGTAGCACAGAACCTTAGGGACAACTGTCTTCTTTCTTCTTCGTGTCTTCTTCTCTCTCTTTTCTTCTCCTCTTTTTTCTCCTCCTTGTCCTTGTGTCTCCTCCCCCTTCTCATCTTCTCCTGGTTCTTCTTCTTCTTTGCGTTGACTGCCCATCTTCTCAAGAAACGACAAGAGGGAAAAACGGAAAAAGTATGTTTCTCTTTCTTGTTTTTCTTCTCTCTCTCTCTCTCTCTCTGTCCTCCCCGGTGGTCGCTCGAATCTCTCCCTTCTAGTTGTTTGTCCCGTCGTTGTTGTCGTCTTCTTTCTTCTTGGAAGAAGAAACGTCCTGGTGCGGTTGGTTGGCTGCTACTATTAGGAGAAGGGGAAAGAGACGACTGCGCTGCCTTCTCTCTCTCTTCTTCTCTCTCCCTTCCTCATCGCTATTATCTTTTTTCCATAAACACTAACATGTCTGCTGCTTGTGTTAGTGGATATAAAAGAGAATGATGAGGGGCAACTGTCTGCTGACAGGGGAGACGGCGCAAGGAGACGACGATAGGGAGAAAGAAGAGAGGGAGCTACGAAGGAAACCGTTGTGGGAGGAAGATAGATCTTCAACATTCAGGAATCGTGAACAAAGAGGGAGAGAAGAAGAAGGCAACAAACAAACAGCAGCAGAAGAAAGAACCAGAAGATACATGACGAGAGAAAAGAAAGGAGATGAAGAACCAAAGAAAGGCGAAGAGAGGGAGAGAGAGAAAGAGCACATGATGACACAGAACGAAGAGCGAGAAAAAGAGGGCGACAAGCAAGGGAGACAGAGAGGGAGAGAGAAGAGAGAGAAAGAGAGAGAGACACCACAAGACAGAGAGCAAAAGAGAGAAAGCGAGTGAGCGTGAGAGAGCGAGAGAGAGAGAGAGAGAGAGAGAAAGAGACAGAGAGAAGGAGAGAAAGCAAGAGCCAAGATTGACAAGGTGGCCCAGATCATTTTATCCGGATACACCTCTGACCAAAGGAAACAAACAGCACATTACACGCACCACGCACGGAGAACGGAGTAACGGAGTACAACTAACTCCTGTAGGTACAACCTAAAACCCAGCAGTCTTTCCAAACACAACACCCAATGGACCTAACTATACTACGCAAAACACACCGAGACTGACAAGCACAGCGTTGTATAAGAATAAACCCCGAACCAACAACCCCGCAGAACAGCCATACAGAATTAACAACAACAACAAACTCCGACCATACAAGACCCGTAAAAGTCTAGGAAAGCTTTATAACTCGAGGATACTACTACTACACACACACAGGTCCTCTGACTAAATTGGTCTTCCTATTGCTTTTTCTGTCTTTTGGTTTCTCTCTCTTTCTCTCTCACTTTCTCTCTCTCGCTCGCTCGCTCACTCCCTCTC
>FLMG01002488.1:20916-31709 GCA_900088475.1 Hyphochytrium catenoides
TGTTCCTATAAAGAATCTTTACTGCTAGAAAGTACTCTTTGTCCCATCAACTTTCTTACTCTGTAGAGATGGGAATGACCCACCAGATTCTTCTTCTCCGTATCTTTTTTCCACAGTATATCTTTTATGTAGAGGTAGCTTCTCTCTCTCTCTTGTCCTAACATTATCTAGGGAAAGGATCTTCAGCCGCACCTTCACGCTGACGCTTCAGGCAATGGAGGAGGAGGAAGGTGGAGGAGCAGCTCGATGATGACAAGCAAAACGACGGAGAAGAGAGAGAGAAGGGAGGGGAATAGGCTAGGAGAGAGAGAGAGTGAAGAAAGCTAGAGAGAGAGGAGAGAGAGACACAGAACGCAAATTGAAATGAGGAGGAGGACGGGACAGACGGGAGCAGAGAGGAGACCAGAAACAGAGGAGGAGAGAGAATTGATATCCAAAAGTTGGAGGGGGACGGAAAGACACGTAAGAAGAAGAAGAAAGGAAGAATTACTACTACTGGCGGCGGCAACCAACAAGCTACCACTCTCTTCCTTAGCTCTTCTCTCTCCTCCTCGTTTTCCTTCTCTCTCTCCTGCCGCCTCTCGGCATGATCTTTCCATTCTCCCTTTTCCAGCGCGCTATAATATAGGACCAGCTCATCTGCCGCCGCGGCCGCGAGTGCTACTGTTCCTCCGCTGCGCTGTTCAATCATCTCTCTCTCTCTCTCTCTCTCTTCGCTGGTCTCTCTTCTTGTCTCTCTCTCTCTCTCCCTCTCCTCTTTCAGCAGAAGCAAGATGAGCAGCACATCAAGAGGAGCAGCAACAACAAACAACTTTCCCTCTTCTTCTCTCTTCTTCCTTTTCCCTCTGTTTCTCTCCTCTTCCTTTCTTCTCTCTTTCTCTTCCTCCGCGTCATCTCTTTCTCTTCTTTCTTCTCCCCTCTCTTCTCCTCCCGAAATTATCGCCCATCGCGGCGCCTGTGGCTATCTTCCCGAACATTCTCTCCCAGCCTACGAACTTGCCATTAAATTCGGTTCTCAGTACATCGAGCCCGACCTCGTCCTAACAAAAGACGGCGTTTTGGTTGCCTTACACGATGTTCTCCTGGACGACACAACGAATATAAGAGACCTGCCTGAATTCAAAGAGAGAGAGAGAGAAAGACTCGTTGAAGGCGTGAAGATGAACGGTTTCTTCGCCTGTGATTTTACCTTTGAAGAGCTGCGACGGTCCGTGAGAGTGAAGCAACGACTTGATGGAAGATCATCTCTCTATGACGGTCTCTTCCCTATCCCGTCCTTGGAAGAGGTTCTCGCTCTCGCAAGAAAGCACAATGAAGCCAAAGAAAAGGGGGAGAGAGAGGCGGAAGGAGAGAGAGCAGGAGAGAAAAAGAAAGAAAGAGTTGGTGTCTATATTGAGCTAAAGCACCCAGAGTTCCACGTCAAAGATCTTGGCTTCAACCTTTCAGAGATCTTTTTTGACACGCTGAGACGTGCAAACATTACAGTCAACAAAAGAGAAGAAGAAGAGAAGAAGAAGCACGAAAAAAGAGAGGAAGAGAAGGAAGCGCTCATTCCGATCGTGATCCAGTGCTTTGACAGTGCCTTTCTCTCTCAAGATCTCTCTCTCTCTACAGATCTTCCTCTTGTTCAGCTCATTGAAGAGCCAGAGCGGTACACAGAGAAAGAGTTGGAGAAAATTGCCTCCTATGCCCAGGGTGTTGGGCCATACAAGCTCTCTCTTCTCTCTAATGTCAACGGTTCTATGGAGAGAGCGAGAGAGAGAGTGCAATGGGCACAGAGGAGAGGGTTAGTGGTTCATCCTTGGACCTTTAGGGCAGACAGAGGCGTTCTCTCTCCCTTCAAAGAGAATTTTGAAGAGGAAGAGACGTTCTTCTTCTGCTGTCTCGGCGTTGATGGCCTCTTCACCGAGTTTCCGGATAAGACCAGAGCAATTGTGGATAATATCCAAAAGAGAGGACTCTGTCAGGAATTTGACTGTAGCGCGTACAAGTTAGACTAGAAAATTTGTTTATGAAAGGGAGAGAGAGAAGAAGGAGAGAGAGAAAGAAGAGAACAGGAAGAAAGAGAGAAGATCTTTCTCTCACTTGTTAGTCTCTCTCAGCGAGCTTTATTTCTGTTTCTCTTCTTTTATCGTTCTCTTTTTTCCCTCTTGCTCTCTTCTCTTCAAAAAAGTTTAAGAATTGCTTTCTCTCTCTTGCTAGTCATTCACAGCGAGCTTTCTTCCTATTTCTCTTCTTTTGTCGTTTCTCTTTTATCTCTCTTGCTCTCTTCTCTTCAAAGAAATTTAAGAATTGCTTTCTCTCTCTTTGCTAGTCTTTCACAGCGAGCTTTCGCCCTATTTCTCTTATCGCTCCCTTTCTTTTCTCGCTCTTTTCTCTTCATTCGAAAGAAATTTAAGAATAGCGTTTCTTTCTTTTATATCACTCTTCCTCTCTCTCCATCGATATCTCTCTCTGAGTTTTAATACCCTTGCTCTCGTCCCATCTCTTCGTTCTCTCTCTCTCTCTCTCTCCCCTCTCTCGCTCTCTTTCCTTTGTTTCTCCATGCTCTTTCTCAGCCCCTGTGGTGGCATTATTCCCTTTTTCTCGTGGTCTCTCTCTTTTTCCTTCTCCTTCTCATCTTTCCTGTTTCCACTCCTTGGGAACAAGAGAGTAAGGAGGTTAGTTCTTCTGTTAATATATTATGTAAGAGCAACGAACAAAGAGAGAGAGAAGAAGCGTGCCGCACAGAAAAGATAATAATGAGATAAGAAGAGAGAGACAACAGAGATCTCTCTTCTCTTCTGTAGAAAACGATAACGGGAGATAGGAAGAAGGAAAGTGAAAAGGTAATATCTCCTGGAAGAAAGAAGAGTGATAAAAATGAAGAAGAGAGAGAAAGCGAGAGAGAAAGAAAACAGGGAAGAAGGAGGAAAGAAGGGGAGCGAAAAGACATAAGAGAGAGAAAGATAAGGTTATAGATATATATATAGAGAGAGAGACGACGGAGAGAGCAAAAGACCAAGAGAAAGAAAAAGATGGAGACAGGAGCGAAGGAAGGGGACCAACAAAGACAAAATGGAAGAGGCGAACTGGATAACTAGTTGAGCGATAAAAGGAGTCAGAAAGAAGAAAAGAGGAAAAGGTGGGATGGAGGGGAGAGAGAGAGAAAGAGAGAGAGAAAGAGAGAGAGAAAGAGAGAGAGAAAGAGAGAGACGGAGAGAGAAAGAGAGAGGTGTTTGAGGGGCAGAGGAAAGGGGCAGAGAGAAGGAGAGAAAAGACGGCCATCGATTGCCGGTTACCGGCTACACAAGAACAAACCGTTACAGATATGCTCCTCTCTCCCTTTCTGTACTTTTATCTCTGTCTCTCTCTCTGTCTCTCTCTGTCTGTCTGTCTCTCTCTCTCTTTCTCTTTCTCTTTCTCTTTCTCTCTCTCTCTCTCTTTCTCTCTTTCTCTCTCTCTTTCTCTCTCTCTTTCTCTCTCTCTCCTCTCTCTCTCTTTCTCTCTCTTTTTCTCTCTCTCCCCCCTCACTCTCTCTGTCTGTCTGTCTGTTTCTTCTCTGTCTCTCTCTCTCTTTCTCTCTCTCTCCTCTCTCTCTCTTTCTCTCTCTCTTTCTCTCTCTCCCCCCTCACTCTCTCTGTCTGTCTGTCTGTTTCTTCTCTGTCTCTCTCTCTCTTGCTCTCTCTCTGGTCTGTTTCGCTTCCTCCTGAGAGGAAAACTGGGGCGAAAGGTAGCAGAGGTCTGCGGTTTGCTAGCTGCTAATAATAGGAGATGCGGAATGAACGCCAGAGGAGAGAGAAATAAGAGTGTGAAAAGGAGAGAGAGTGAGAGGAAGATCCGATACGTGGAGAAAGAAAGGAAGATCCGACAGAGATCTTCCCCTTTACTCTCTCTCTCTCGCACACACACTCTCTCTCTCTTCTTTCTCTCTCTCTTTCTTTCTCTCTCTTCTCTCTTCTCTCTTCTCTCTTCTCTCTCTCTCTCTCTCTCTCTCTCTCTGACTCTCTTTCTGTCTCTCTCTTTGGGTCTAGCCTATAATTACTTTCTCCCATCAATCTTCTGCGTCCTTCCGGTCCTTCCCATCAGTTCCTTTCTCTCTCTCTCGTTCTCTTCCTCCCCTGTCTTTCTCTCGCTTACTCTAGATACTCTTTTCCATCTCTTTATCCCTCTCACCTCAACTCTCTCTCTCTCTTTCTTTCTCTCTCCCGTCTATCAGCTCCTTTTTCAGCTCTTTTGCCCTTCATAGTTTCTCTCCTGCTCACTGGCCTCACATTAAATTTTTTCTCTCCTCACGCTCAATCACCACGTGCCGCCAGCAGACTAACGAGAGAGAGAGAGAGAGAGAGAGAGAAAGGGGACAACGAAAGAGAGAAAAGGCCCTCTTCCAGAGAAAAAGAAGAAAGTAATAGGCAGATACATCGGAGGAAGACAAAGCAAAAAGAACCATGACCAAGCTTTTCTCTCTCTCCCTTCTCTCCAAGAAGGCCTTGTGTGCCGCTCTCTTCCTCTCCTCTTCCTCCTCTGTTCCCACCATCGTCTCTTCTTCTTCTGTCTCTTTCTCTCTCTCTTCTTCTCTTCCCCGTCGGTTCTTGGCAGGAGAGACAGCAGAAGAGACATCTTTGGTTGACTCTCTCCCAGAAGAACTGCGCCAATGTGTGGACATGGCGGCGTTGGCACCTCTTCTCTCTTCTCTCCAAGCCTCTCCCGTCCTAAAGAAGGTCTTTGGAGCAATGGAAGAAGGAGGAGAAGCGGGAGAGACTTCCTCTTCTTCTTCTTCTTCTCTTTCTCTCTCTCCCGCGTCTCTCTCCGAGGGAGAGATCAACCAACTTTGTACGGATCTTCTCCCGCCCTCTGGCTCGATTGCAACCGCGTTAAAGGGCGTTAATATTACCAAGGCGATATTTGAACATGCCTCTGTCTCGACGTCTTGCCCTTTCTCCAAGGAAATTGCGGCTTTTCCACTCTCTCTCGGTTTCTCTTCCGCGGAAGAGTTTGTTGTCTCTCTTCTCTCTCTCTTGGACCGTTTCCACGCGTTGCTCTGTATGAAGAACGGAGACAAGAGCTGCTCGCTTGTGATGAAGACGCTGGCGGAAGAGATCGAGAGAGAAGATGGTGGAGAGAGAGAGAGAAAGATAAATGAAGAGATGGAAGCAGTTGTCTCTTCTTCTTCTTCTCTCTCTTGTTCTGCCGTTCAGGAGACAGTCTCTTCTCTCGGCTGCTGCTATAATCCAATGGCAGACTTTCTCTCGTCATTGTCGTCTCTCTCTCTCAAGATCATGACGAAACTGGCGCCAGGAGATGAAGAGAAAGAAGAGAGAGACGCAATAGGGAGACTGGCCAATCTTCCCAAAAGTTGCTCTCCTTCTCAGTGCACGGCTGTCCCTCTCTCTCTCTTGGATTTTATGTATCCTCCCGCTCCTACTAAAGCTGTGACCTCCACTTCCTCTTCTTCTTCCCTAGTGGGCGGCACTCTTCTCTCTTTCTCTCTCTTTGTCCTTTCCTCTCTCTCTCTCTCTTCTATTCTCTAGCTCTCTTTGTTGCTATTAATTAGCTCTTCAAAAAGAATTAGTACAAACTTCTTAGCAAGCAACGATGTCATTGCCTTTTCTTTCTTTCTCTCTCTCTCTCTTTCTTTCTTTCTTTCTTTCTCTCTTTCTCTCTCTCTCTCTCTCTCTCTCTCTCTCTCTCTCTCGCTCTCTCTCGCTCTCTCTCTTTTCCCTCCCTCTTTTTGGTGTTCCCGCTTCGCCCATATTTTTATCAAACATGGAAGGAGGTATCACACTGTCGGTGGCCACGGGGAATAGAGAGGAGGCGACGAGGAGAGAGGGAGAGAGACAGAGAGAGAGAGCGAAGACAGACAAAGAGAGACAGAGAGAATAGAAGAAAGAGACACCGAGAGAAAGAAGGAAGAAACAGAGAGAAAAAGAACAGAGAGAGAAAGACAAAGAAGAGAAATGTTAATTCATTATAAAATCATAAATACTAAATCCATCTACATCTCTTCCAGCTTCCGTGCGTCTCTCTCTCTCTCGGTCCCTCTCCCTCTTCCTCCTTTCTTTCTCTCTCTCTCCCTCTCTCTCTCTGTCTCTCTCTCTCTCTCTCTTTCTCTCTCTCTTTACCCCTCGCTCGCCACAAGCTGTGGCGTCTCTAAGAAATGATGGTGAATAAAGACCAACCGATGGTCAGGAGAGAAGAAGTAATATGTTCTCCCTCTATAAATAACCGCTGTCCGGCCAGAAGAAGAGAGAGACGACGAAGAGAGAGAGAGAGACGACGAAGAAGAAGTAGAAGGAAAAGAAAGAGAGACGCCTGATGTGGTTGAAGAGAGAGGATGAGCGAGAGAGAGAGAAGAAAAGGAAGAGACAGCCTCTCCTGCAGGATGTGAAGAAGAGAGAGTTGTCACTCTTTCTTCTCCCTCTCTCTTTCTCTTTCTCTCAATTCTCTCCTCATCTTCTCTCTGAACTCTAAGAAACTCTTCAGAGGAAGAGAATGTTCCTCTCGCAATTCCTTTAAAAATCCATTCAGTCCGCACTCTGTCTCCCTTCGAATCGAGAGAGAAGACACCTAGAAGGTCCCAGTGTAAAGTCTCAAACCTCTCTTTTGTGGCTTCCCTGTAGGGGAGAGAGAGAGAGAGAGAGAGAGAGAGAGAGAGAGAGAGAGAGAGAGGAGGGGAGGAGAGAGAGAGAAAGAGAAAGAGAGAGAGAAACCGACGTAGACAGATGTGTCAGAGGAAGTTAGCGACACAAACAAGAGAAGATAGAAAGAGAAAATGACAGAGGAAAAAGGAAGAGAGAGCGAGAGCGAAAAAGAAAGACAGCACATAAATAGAGAAGAGAGAGAGAGACAGGGAGAGTGCCCCCTAAAAAAGAGACAATAAGGGAGCGAGCGCGAGAGTGAGAGTAAGGGAGGACGCATTTAGCTGACGAGAGAGAGAGTGAGACTAAGAGAGAGAGCGAAAGGGTAAGAGAGAGAGCGAAAGGGCAAGAGAGCAGGAGAGAGCAAGAGAGAGAGAGAGAGAGAGAGAGAGAGAGAGAAAGAGAGAGAGAGAGAGAGAGAGAGCTCTTACCATGTGACCCACATTCTGTCTGTTCCTCTATATTCTTCCGCGGTCGCCTTGACCAGCACACAGTTCGGATGCACAACCCCGGAGAGACGCTCCACTCTTCCCTCATTCATCGCCGAATAGAGAGAGAGAATCACTCTCTCTCTCTCTCCTCTCACTTCATTCGGGTCTCTTCTCTTCTCTTCTCGGTAAGACGGTGGAAGGAGAGGAGAAGAAGAGGAAGAAGAGGGGCGAGGCGCGGAAGAAGAGAGAGAGACAACCTTTCTCTCCAATGCTGCGTTTCTCTCTTGCAGTTCCTTGAGTTTCTCTTCCATGAGAGAAAACTTCTCTCTTCTTTTTCGTCGTGCCTCTCGGCAAGCAACGATGTTCTTCTCTCTCTTTCTGTCAAAGGAAGAGAGAAAAGAGAGAGAGAGAGATGAAAAGAGAAAGAAGGAAACCAATGACGCAGAGAACGGGCCCAATATCAGTAAAAGAAAGAGAGAGAGACAACCGAGAGGGAGAGAGAGAGGTTATGAGAGAAAGGAAAAGGGAGAAAAAGAGAGGGAGGAAATGTCTCCACTGTCAGAAAGAGAAAGAGAAGAGAGTGAGGTAGAAAAGGGAGAAAGAAGGGAGAGAAAAAACAAGGAAGGGAGACAAAGAGAGTTAGGAGAGGAAAAGAAGCAAACAAGAGAGGCTGAAGAGGAGAGAGAGAAAAAAGAAGAGAGAAAGGAAGAAGAAAACTTACATCTTTTTCTGCTCTTCTTCGTCCTTTCCATGTGCAGTCCCTGACCTTCTTCCTCCCCATTTTCTTCTTCCTCTCTCTCCGTCTTTCTCTCTTGCAACTGTCTTCTCTTTCTTACTACTCTCTTCTCTCCCTCTCTTGTCAGATTTAATATTTTCTTCGTCACGACTCTCTTTCTCTCTTCTCTCTCTTCTCTGAAGTTTGTCTGGTGTCTCTCTTCCCTCATTTCCTTCATTATTCTCTCTCTCTTTTTCTCGAAGTTCTCTCTCTGACTCTCTCTTTCTCTCTTCAGCGGAAGAGAGAGAAGAGAAAGGAGAGAAAAAGGTAGAAGAGAGAGGAGAGAGAAGAGATGCGTTTCCTCTCGTTGGAGAGGAAAGACTTGTAGCTCCTGCCCCTAGACTATAACCTTTGTATGAGCAATGAGAGAGAGAGCCGTAAAGACAGAGAGAGCCGTAGAGAGAGAGCCGTAGAGAGAGAGAGAGAGGAGAGAGAGAGGGGAGAGAGAGGAGAGAGAGAGAGAGAAAGAAGAGGCAGTTAGCTAGCGCTTCCATGTTCCCCACAAAAAAAACAACATAATCTCGACGTTCGAGACAGAGTCAAAAATTACATAGTTCTAATTCAAACACATATCACGAAAAGAAAGAGAACAACCACAACAAAAGCAAAAAGATCTCTAAGAAGGAGTGGAAGGCTAAGAGAGACAATGATAGAGAGAGAGAAAGAGAGAGAGAAAGAGACATTGAGAGAAGAGTCAACGAAGGATCAACAAAGAGCAGGGACATGAGAGAGAAAGAAAGAGCCAAGAAACAAGGAAAGAGAGAGAGAGAGAAGGAGCAAGGAAAAGAAAGGAGAGAGATGGATGAGGGAAGAAAAGGAGAGGAAGATGGAGAGGGGGATAAGGGTAACCGAGGCTGTCTCTCTCTCTCTCTCTCTCTCTCTCTCTCTCTCTCTTTTTCTCTCTCTTTCCTTCTCTCTGTCTTTTCTTACCAGGTAGGTAAGGATGTCCTGGCAAAGAGGAAAGTTGCAGTCCAAAGGGAGAAAGAGTGGAGAAAGAAGGGCCGCTGACTCTCTCTCTCCCTGTCTCTCCTCCCATAAGAGAGAGAGAAAGAGGAGGAGAGAGAGAGAACGCGGGATCCAGAAGGCCTAGCTGCAGGTTGGAACCCGGAGAGAGAAGAGCCTCCGCTTGGGGCAGAGAGGGAGAGATTCCTGAGGATAAGCCCTATATAGGGAGGGAAAGAGAGAGAGAAAGAAAGAGAGAGAGAGCGAAAGAGCGATGAACAGTTCAAAGAGAGTAAGAGCGAGAGCAAGAGAGATTTAGAGGTTAAAGGACGAGGAAGAGAGCGGAAGAGGGAGAGAACTGTAGAAAGAGAGAGAAAGAGAGGGAGAGAGAGAGAAAGAAAGAGAGAGAGAGAGAAAGGAAGGGAGAGAGCGAGAGAGAAAGAAAGATATGCTCCTCCTACCTCCATATCTCTGAGATCCATCATCTCCGTTTTCTCTTCTTCTCTCTCTCCCGAGAGGACAGGGTCAGAGGAAGAAGGATATGGGAGAGAGAGAGAAGGAGAGAACGAGAAGAGAGAGGAAGCCGCAGGAGAGAGAAGCGGAGCAGCCGCCAGCGCTTCTTCCCACGCTGCGGAACGAAGAGAGAGAGACTCCGCCTTTCTCTCTTCTTCCTCCCCTGGTGTGAGAGAAGAGAGAGAGAGAGGGAGAGGAGAGAGAGAGAAAGAAGTGTCTCCTCCTCTTTCTGGTTCCTTCATCTCATCAAAGACAGAAAGAGAGAGATAGGTGCTGAAGAAGAGATCGTCCTAGCCAAGAAGAGAAAGAGAGAGAGAGAGAAAGAGTTCGCCCTGCTACGTCTTGAATCTCTCCTTCACCCTTTATTCTTTATATATCTCTTCCTCTTCTCTCCTCACTCTCTCTCTTTCCGTCTGCAACTCTTCCTTTCACTTTTCGTCTGTCGGTTTCCTTCGCGTCTGAATCTCTCTCTCCTTTTGCGAAGTGTCTCCCGTCGGAGGAAGAAGACCTCCAGATATCTCCTTTCCTCCCGCCGCTTCTTCTAGTCTCTAGCGCTTCCTGAGTGGCCACACACAGAGAGAGAAGAGAGAGAGAAGAGGGAGAACGAGAGAGAGAGAAAAGAAGAAAGAGGGAGAGAAGAGAATAGAAGAGAGAGAGAAAAGCCAGGAAGGTGAGTCAAGGGGAATGGAAGAGCAAGAATTAGAGCAGCAGCTAAACTATGGAAGATTATGAAGGACAGAAAGGGGAAGGATAGAAAGGAGGACGTAAGAAAGAGAGAGAGACAGAGAGAGAGAGAGAGAAAGAGAGAAAGAAAGAGAGACAAGAAAGAGAACGACTTGTACTCGTAGCTGCAAGAAAGGACTACGAGAATTTTTTGGTCAGAAGAGAGAGATAGGTGAAGGGAATGGGAGAGAAGAAAGAGGAAGCGCCAACACACAAAATAAAGGGGAGAGAGAGAGAGAGAGAGAGAGAGGGAGAGGGCGGGAACGAGAGAGAGAGAGTGAGAGAGAGAGAGGGGAAGAGAGACTTGACGGCTAACTTGGACTGCTGCAGGATGATGGAAGAACATCAAGGAAGCAGAACCTTTGTTGTTTGTCTCTCTTGCCATCACTCATCGCCCTCTAAGCTCTACTCTGTCTCGAGGTATTTCTCTCTCTCTCTCTCCCCCTCTCCCTCTCTCTCTCTCTCTCTCTCTCTCTCTCTCTCTCTCTCTCTCTCTCTCTCTTTTTCTTACTCGTACACGTCCGGCTGGTTGACGTGGCCACGAATGATGCGGCTCTCCCACCCACCTTCCACCCTTTCCGCCTACATTATCGTGAATAATGCGCAATAGATTCAGCACCAGTACGATAGCGAAGAGAAGAGAAGATCTACTGTAAAGTACTGTACCTTCCTGGCGTGCTTGAAAGCTATTGAGGATCCGCATGAGTATGGGGTTGCCTTATGAGAGGTTAGTTGACTGGACGCAGCAGCTGCGTCATCCCTTTTCTCTCTCTCTCTCTCTCTCTCTCTCTC
>FLMG01002493.1:0-29017 GCA_900088475.1 Hyphochytrium catenoides
AGAGAGAGAGAGAGAGAGGGTGGACGGCTGATGAGAGAAAAGGACAAGGGGAAAATTTGCGGGCAGCCCCGAAGATATGATGATGACACCTCGAGGTTCTAAATCCTGGACTAAATCCCATACATTTCCACAGTAATGCTCCTCCCGTCTAAACCTTCTTATGTTTCTACCGAACAACGTTCTAAAGTACGGTAATGCTTTGATTTAGGCTTGTGAAAGGAGAATAGGATTTCTCCTTACTCTGTCTGTCTCGCGAACTGCCCTGTCTGTTCTCTCCTCTCACTCTGTCTCTCGCTTCTTTCAAGGGAGCTACTTCCGCTCTCCTATCGTCTCTGCCTTTTCCTTTAACTATATCTACCTCTCTCTGTCTCTCGATCTTGGGTCTCCTTCTGTGTCTCTCTCGTTTCATCAGGTATAAAACGTTTCCTTGTCCTCTCATCCATTTTTCGGGCTTTTTTGAACTATTTTATTCTTCTTTCTCTCTCTCTCTCTCTCTCTCTCTCTTTTTTTTCTTTCCTCTCCCTCTCGCGCACTCTTTCCTCTCTCCCTCTTTTTTTATCTCCTCTCTCTCTCTCTCTTTCTTCTCTCTCTCTCTTTCTTTCCCTTCTCTCTCTATCTCTTTCCTTCCTCTCTCTATCTCTTTCCTTCCTCTCTCTCTCTCTCTCTCTCTCTCTCTCTTTTCTTTCTTTCCTCTCTCCCTCTTGTTTTTCTCCTTCCTCTCTCTCTCTCTTTACTTCCTCTCTCTCTCTCTCTCTCTCTCTCTCTCTCTCCTTCTCTTCTTCCCTCCTCAACTCTTCCAAGCGTTTGCCTGTGATGAGAGAGAGAGAGACACAGATATGAGAGGGGAAGGAAAACGCGAAATCGGAAGTGAGACAGAGAAATGTAATTCCTAGGCATACTTCGTCGAAGAGATAGAGAGAGGGAGGTGAAAGAGTGATGAGCGAGAAAGAGAGAGGAGATCTTGGTGTCATCATCTACTTCTTTGAGTTCTACTGAAGATTTTTCTTGTAGCAGTTCATCTTCCTCTTCACACGGCGGCCCGTCGAGTGCTGGACAAGAACATTGAGCCCGTCAGTCTCTCCACCAGCCTTTGGACGCTTTGGACGGCCAGCAGTCAGTCTCTAACATTTTTCCTTTCACGCCCCATCATCACTGCCATCATTTGTCTTCCTTGTCACTGAGACAACTGCCGCTTTGATTGATGGAGACTTGTCCAGTGATAGTAGCTGATGGCTGACGGCCTCGGTCCGTGACTGGCGGGCAAGCAGCTGCCATTGGGAAGGCAAAATGACGTTGCGGCGGGATCTGCAGAAGATCGCTGGGAGACTGCAAGACTGCAAGAGACCTCGAGGTGTTCAGGAACGCTATTAGGGTTTCCACCGCTGAAAATCTGAGTTCTGGCTGGTGAGCTAAAGAGACTCTACACGGGTATTGATTGGAAATTGCCTTCGCGACGACGGGACAACTGCTGGATTCCAATCAGTGGGCATCTTGTCTTTATCTTACAGTGCTTTTGGCTGTGATCTGTCCCACGTATATGCCGGGACTGCGCGGTCCTGTGCCGGAGAGTCCAACGGGCAAGAGGACATAGCCCTGCTTTGTAGAACTCTCAGAAAGGCGAACTCGTACGTTGGATGCCAGCAGATAGAGCAGAGTAGCTCCAGAGATGCTGAAAGGGACTCTACTTCTTGCTAGTTTAGGACTATCCTGTTCGGGCTATTGGCTATGACGTCCCAGAGCGCCCATTAAAAAGGTATAAGATAAAATCTAACGCTAGACTATCGAAGAGTCTTTGTTGCTACTGTTAGCGCAACGACTTGTTCTGTGCATTGATAGTGCTAAGAGCAGAGGACTCTCCTTTTTCTGCACCTTCATAGAGGCTTGTAGGTTGAGACAGGTGTTCTCATGTCCCTTGTTCTTGCCTGATAGTGCTGGCAAAGTAAGATCCTTAGACCATAGTGCTTCATAAATAGGAGTGTTCTGTTGATGTCAGCATCTGAGTGCATGACTACTTGTCCTTTGGTGAACACTCGGGGTCGGGAAGCCTGATCTGTACTAGGCCCTTAGGGTTGCTTGCTTTGCCGGTAATGCCTTAGGCGACATGCTCAAATGGCGCTGAGCTCGCAGAGAGAACCGCTGAGAGCTGCTCTACCTTTTGGCACAGGCAGACTCTGCGACACACTCGTCTCCTCAAGGATAAGGTAGAACGTGAGAAGAACAGATAAGCCCTATCCACTTGCCCCTATACTCCGGCCTTCAAGTGTCATCTGAAGTGGTTGCAGCTGAAGATCTACGCCGCCTCTGCCCTTTGTCGCCGTTCCTGGACGCCGCGGGTGCAAACCGCTCCTGTTGGCCTTCGGAAGCTCATCGCTGGTCGGAAGAAAGGTGGAAGGGGGAGAAAATGAACAGATTCTTTCCTGGAAGAGGTTGATGTCTTCTTTCGCGTCCCCTTCGCTCTGTAGCGACGGTACGAAGGACTCCTTGGGCACAAGTGGATGAGCTCTAAGGTAGAGTCTTAACGTGCTGATGAAGAGGCTGTGGTACCGGAGAGAAGATGTCGGCGAGAGCTTCTGATATCTCAAGCCCTTCTCCTTTCCAGGTTTAGGATTATCTTCTTTCCAAAGAGAAGAGAGGGAGAAGGGACCGCCCAATGTACTGCTAAACTTGGCAATTCTTCGGACAGGAGGACTATGAAGCTCAAGCTCAAGCTGTGTCTTCTGTGCGTGAAGCTGCTCTAAGGCCTTCTTCTGCAGCTTCTCACTAAGCTTGTTCAGCTCCCTCTGCAGCGTTTTATTCTCCTCTTCCAGCGCTCTCCTTTCCTTCTCTCTCTGTCCAAGCTTCAGAGTAAGGTCCTCAACTCGCGCCTGAAGCTCCTCAACCCTTGCCTTAGTGTTCGCCTCTAGTGCCTGAATGGGCCTTGGTCTATCTTTCTGCGCCGTTAGAGGCCTTTCTATTCCATTGTCGACCCGCCCGCGAACTATCCCTCTCAATATGGTAGGGATGGCCCCGATCTCTTCTCTGAGAAGCTCTATCCTCCTCTCTAGTTCTCTCCTCTGTCGCTCTCGCAGGTCAATCTTCATGGCTGAAAGCAGGGAATGCAAGTCTCCGAGACAGGACAGAAGAAGCTTCTCTAACCCCTGACTGTCCGCCTGACGAAGTCTCTGTGGCTCTTCGTCTCTGAGTGTTGGTCTCTCATTCTCACTACGTCCTCTTGACTCATTCTCCTCTTGCAGAGCTCTAAGGCTATCTTTCACTGCTACCAGCTTTGATGAGAAAGAGTTGAGAAGCTCGTATTTCGTCTCTGGCTGTTCCCTATCCTGCTGATTGTCGGAGGACGAAGGTGATGACGGCCAGGAAGCAGACAAAGAGAAGGTAGAGGACAGTTTTCTTTCTAAGGCCTCCAGACGTGAGATCTCTTCTCTGACGCCCTTCAAGAACTCTCGATGTGTGTCTTTTGAACTGATGAATAGGTTTTGACTCTGACTCCCAACGCCAGGCAAGGAGGACGGAGAAGGTGAGGAAGATTGAGGCACAGTGAAGGGAGAAGTGGACCTTGTCGCTCTAGCAAGGCGCCGCTTTATAGGAGTCTTCGACCAGCCTGCTGTGGCTCTGTTTTCATCTTTCTTGGCTCCTCTCCGATCACCCTCATCCTCTCTACATTGAGGACCTAGCAGGGCAATCTCAATGGTTGTCGGAATTCCCGGCGTTTGGCCAGCTGAAGGTCCAGCTTTAAGCGGAGAAGGAAGCTGCGGCAGAGACATTCATTGAAGATGCCCTGTGCTCCTATCTTGTTCTTCTCTGATTGTACCACCAGCTTGTGCCTGCAGCCCCTCTCTTGTTTGACTAGCCAGACCTCCCTTCTGCGTCAGGCTATTAGCCGCGACCTTGGTCAAGTTATGAACAAAAGAGTATATCCAGCCTCTCTCTTGAGAGAAGTAGCTAATCACTACTCGGAGTCATTGTTCCTCTTTGTCGGCTGTGTCTCTGTCTCCGAGTACCTTGCCTCTGCGTCTCATTCTTTCTGATAAAGGAAGATCTTGAACGCATATTCCACTCTCGTCTCTCTCTCTCTCCTCTTTAGTCTCTTTCCCCTTCGTCTTCTCTCTCTCTCTCTCTCTCTCTCCTCTTTAGTCTCTTTCCTCCTTCGTCTGCTCTCTCTGTCTCGCTCTCCCTGTCTCGCTCTCCCAGTGCTGAGAGGTTGAGCGACGAATGTGGGGGTTGAGACTTGAGACCAAGGTCGTTACTCCGAGATCCGCTAACGGCGTTGATATGGTGGCTGAGCTCTTAGAGAGTGACAGAGATAAAGGGGCCACAAGCAAGAGAGGGAGAGAGGGTACGAAGGGACATGATGAACAGACAACCACTCACGCAGAAGTGATGTGAGGGAAGAGAAGAGTGACAATCAATATGGATAGCTACTACGCATGAGAACTGGCGGCAGATAGAGGAACGAGGAGAGACACTTTAGCTGTGATGATGATAAAGAAGGATTGAAGAAGGATTGAGAGAGGGAGAGTGGGGAAGGACTCAGACCTGAGCGACGCAACCTAACCAGCTATTGACTAAGTAAAGGGCCTTCAGCCTGACCAAGCAAGACGAACTCAAGGGACATTCTTAGGCATTAACGGTGTCCGACAGCGTCCAGCCGGTCGGTTCTTAAGGATATGGCACGAGCTATAAAGTGAAACTTTGTGAAAGGCGAAAAGGAGATGGCGTTTGGTCGTCTTCTCTGCGGCTTAAGCTCGCACTTCTCATGCCTGCAGCTTGTGGATCATGTTCTCCTTGTTTACCAAGTGGCACGTCGTCTCCACAAGGTTCAGCAGCTCAGAGATATCAGCTTGACCATCACCACAAAGGAGAGAGCAAACCGAGGAGAAAAAGTCAATATTGACCAAGTGGTTTTTGCAAGTGAGCGAAAGGGTTTGGAGGTTGTGGGCCAGTCTTCAGAGCAGACAAGAGAAGGGAAACTCATTGCCAGCAGAGGAACTAAAGAGAACAGAGCCAAAGATGGATCCTACCTGCCCAGGCCGTAAGCTGCTCTTCAGGAGGTCTTGGTCGTAAGAACTTCACAATGCCTGCAGGTCTGTCGATCTTGGCATAGATTACACCGGTGCTCACCAGTTGGGAGATGTGCGCTTCCGCTTTCTACAAGCACAGAAGTGAGTCAAGATGAGGATCAGCATCCTCACATGATAGTAACGGAGGCTCTGAACATGAGCGCGAGACGACAGACGGGGCAGAACCCCGGGATTGTCAGGTACATGGCGCCTAAGCACGGATGAGGTAGAAAAGAGTAGAAGACTTCTGCCGTCTTTCTATAACGCCAGGACAAGGCAATAAATCAGGCAGGCACGTCTCTCCTTCTAACCTCTTCTGTAAGACCAATGAGTTTGGCGAGGTGGGCCATCTTGACCCGGGTATAGTACGACGAAATGATGCGAACATTCTATAGATATGCAGAAGCAACAGGCGGGTCGAAGGGTAAGTTCTCTTGAAGGCACGTTAAGTCAGAAGAGAGAGGTGATACCGCTAGAAAGATAGGGAGAGAGACTCTACGAAAGGAAAGTGCCCGCAAGATAGTAGGAGAGGCGGCTTAAAAGTTAGAGAGTTCGGAGAGAGAGACAGCGCTGCACTGGTAGAGAAGAGTGATAGAATATAAATAGACTGGTGGAAGTGTCAACAGAGAAAATGTGGCCAATTCGTTTGTAAGTCTCAAACGCACATGCTCAGTGACTCTTGTATGCACGAGCTCTAGCCACTCCTTAGCTCTTGGTCCCTTGGAGAACACGGGGTGGTTCTGGAGGGCCTGCTGTTCTGGACCTGGGAACGGATAGGAAATCACCTCTGGAGTCGTGAAGTAAGTGGCTAATTTGCTGAGAAAGCGAGATGAAGAGGGGATGAGAGAGAAAGGTGTTCGTTAGTGACAGTTGGGTTATGAATCAGACAGCACGGGAAGTCATAGAAGGTCAAGCCAGAGGGAACTGAGAGATACAAGGTGTGGAACTAGGACTATTGGTTTTGAGGGCTATACTACGCACTAGAAGTGGGATGACTTCTTCAGATTCTTGTCACTCTGGACTCTGTGCAGAAGGTCATGTTGGTGGTTGTCATGAGGAGAGAGGATGAGGAAGGCCAAGGCATGCTCGAGCGCCTGTATAAGGAACAACGGATGTTAGAAACTTGCGTCTGAGAGAAGAGCATATAATCATGTTGACAGAGACAAGAAGGGACTATGGCTACATCAGGGGGGATAATTGGAGCAGAGCAGAGGAGGATGGACCCAGCGGTAGATAGACTAGGATATGGGACTACACTTGTGATTAGTGCAGCTGCCCTAAAGAAAGAAGGAAAGATGCAGACCTCGACTAGACGCTTCTCGTCAGCAAGGATGACTGGGGTGTTATATACAGCCATCCAGTCTCTACACAGCTCCAGTGTATCGTTTTCGTGCGTGTGATACTCCATCATCAGCTTATAGTACTTAAGCTTGCAGTTCTAAAGAACAGTCAAAGACTCAGTGCGCTGACCGTGTTTGGCTATCCTCGAGAACAACGTCCCAAGGAGCTCCCCATAGCAATGCAGCAACTTTGTGGACCGTCTGAAGTTGCTTACCTCAAAGCCCTCTTCATCCAGGTTCTTCTTAACTATTTTCTTGGCTACTATGTTTGCCCGAACATAGTCCTTTTTCGCTAATGTTAGCCGAACCTGTTCAAAAACGAGAACCGTCAGACCATCCGATGCCTCTGTCACTCAGGAGGGATATATGCGGCACGCTGGTTTACCTGCTCCAGAATAAACTCGCATTTCTCTAGCTTCGTCATGGCCCCATACGTCTCCACCTGGCAGGTAGGAAAGGAGCCATCAGAGGAGGGAATTGAGTGCACAAAGCTGCACAGATCATTGCGGAAGAAGGAAGCATGGCCCCGGACGTCACTCTTACATGCACTTCCTGCAAGATATCTGCTGCTTCTGCCACTAGTCCCTGTCTTTCCTTGATATCCGCTAGCGATTTGGTGAGAAGTGCCCTCTCTTTCTCCACAAATATCTGCATGTAATGAACAGGTGAGCCCAAACGCTCTAGAGACGCAGACCGTCGCGGGTGGAGGACCCCTTCAACCTGTTCAGACCGGCGTAGGCTCCACTTAATGGTCGCTCACCTTTCCGTCAGAAATTGCTCTTAAAGCTGTGATGTACTTTATCTTTGTATCGTCGTTTGGCGCCTGTTCGACATACTTCATGCCCTCCTGCACGACCAGCGTGATGACTTGCGGCTTTTGCTGCCTGCGTTTACATAGTGCTGTACTCTGCGTGCATAGCTGCTCCCAGTCCTTTTGCTCAAAGCATAGCCTCAAAATAGCACCAGCTGCCTCCTTTAGAGTAGGGAGGTCGCTTGCCTGCATTTTGCAGTAGACACACCATCAGGAGGACTCTAGATAGCATTCGACGAAGACGAAGGACTTACCAGTCGTGCAATCTTTTCGACCGCAAGGAGGACTTCGCAAGCTTCTGCCAGTTTACCATTCTATACAGGCACGTTAGCTAAGACTTCAATAATCCTCAGTGGAATTCCTCAGCTGACCTGCGCCAGATGCGTGGCCTCTGGCATTTTGCTTTGCAGCTCAGCCGAGGTATCCTTCTTAATATCCTCCTCGCGCATGGGTGCATCCTTTAGCCATGTCGCCATGGTGCTCCTTGAAAGGCCAAGCTCAAAATAATACTCCCGTCTCCTTCGCACGCTAGGTATAAACAAGTATGTAACGCAATGGGAGAAGCCGATGACAAAGCTTCAGAAAAGAGGAACAACGCCTTCAGGCGACCCGGCAGATCTCTCCGACAGAGGAGCAAAAATGTAAAGATTTCTTTTCAGCTCGATGATCAAGTTCGGCCCTAGACTCCGCCCCAGGACACCGCCTTCATCACAATATCCTCGCTTACCGAAGAGGAAATAACGGAGTCTTTGTAAAGGCCGTTAACGGGTATATTACAGTACTCCCCCTGTACTTCAGTTTCCCATTATGAAGATAACAGATTTTCGCATACTTCTGAGCTCAGAACAAGCTGCAAGAGCGGTGGAACTGTTATCTGTTTCCTGGTGACTGAGTCTGAGGTACAGCCCTTCGTGGAGCTGAATCTTCGCCTTAGCGGGGCGTCAGTCAGGCGGCGTTGCCTTAGGAAGGCAATCACTGGGATGCGTGCCGCAAGATCTTTGAAGAAATGTCATGGATCCTTGATCATCTATTTCTAGACCTGACTGATGAGGCTTTGTGCAAGTGAACTGCGATATTGGCCTACTTTATGAAAATATCCGTATTAAGTGTTGCCAGATAACTGATCTGTATGGCGATACAACCTTCCTTCCTGAACCAAAGCCAATAAGTTCTTCAAAGTGAAGCGAGTTCTTCCTCAGCTTGAACTCCGGGCATAGAGCAACCACGAAGCTCCCACCTCAAAGTGATATAGTACAGCGAGTCTGGGACGATAGGAGAACCAACTTAGGAGAACCAACTGTTTTGGTCTCTTCTGTCGCGTCTGTGTTTACAAGCATCGCCTTTTGACTACGAGAGGTGAAAGCTGTCAAGCTCCGTGTCATTTCTGCTACAGCTCTTCTTGCTCTCGTCGGCCTTGGCTGGCTCTCAGCTCTTCAACTGTTAACGACAACAGAGGCAGTCCTGTACTCTCCTTCCAGTGAGGGGGCCATGTTGCGATGACTGACGGCCTAGCTACCATCATCTGATAGTAACTCTCTAGACCAGGATAAGCACTACAAGGAGGCATGGCCGCGCATGAGGTTAGGATCAGAGTACATAGCAAGAAAAGTCCAGAGACTCACTCTCGAAGTCTCAATCCACAGCGGACGTTGTAGGCTAGGTTCGGGAAGAACGATATATCCGCTAAACTGAGGCTGTCGCCTGCCAAAAACGTCCTGCCTGAGAGGTACTGCTCCCACAACTGCGTGCAAATAAGGTTTAGTCATGGATGTCTTCTCAGATAGTAACATAGGTGGGCTCAGCTCGATAGAGCCACGGCTGCTTTAACGGCAAAGGATAGTGGGACCAACCCAAGAGAACCAAGGACAATTGAGGTGAAGGCTTCTACCAACCTGCAACTCCTTCTGCAGCGCCTCTAGCTTGGTAAGGAGGAAAGAGGGGTTTCGTTTCTCTTCAGGGACTCTTCGCAGATAATAAATGACCTCCCCAGCCACAACGCTGAGATTGTTAGCCTCCTGCACTCTTGTCTCAGCGACAGCCAGCTGCATCGGATCTATCGGCATCAAAGCCTTCGTTTGGCAGTACGGAGGTCATTGGTAGAGCCTTTGTACTCGTTAGAGACAAGTATGCACTTACCGGTGTCGGATACACACGCTCAAGATACTCCATTATAGCGATGGACTCATACATAGTAACACTGTCGCATGGCAGATTCAGCACAAACCGCCAGACCAGCGAGGCATTGGGCAGCACCCGGGTCATAGATTTGACAGATAATAAAAGGCATAAAAAAGGATAGAACGAAACCCGGGAAGTGGTGTGACAAAACAGAGAATTGAAGGAGAGAGATGACAGGAGTGACTGAGTCCGCCTATGAAGCTATCGCAACCTTACCCGTTGATGTCAACAAAGATTGGGACCATACCCCGTGGGTTCATCTTTAAGAACTCCTTGCTCTTGAGGACACCGCTGAATACCAGCAAGATGTGTTAGGGTTGATCATGCCCTGCCCAACCCGGTATATGCATCTTCCTACCTCTGAAAGGTAATGCAAACGCTACGGAACTCCAACTTCTTCTCTGACAGCATCAGGAAAGCTCTCCATGCTAATAATGGGACACATCTTACTTATGACTGGAATCGAGGACCGCTTTAAGATGGGCGGATACCTACCTGCAGGGCTTCCCGAGCCCCAATAGAGCACTCGCTCATGGGGCCGTGGCAAGAAACGTGACGCATCTGGAGCTTGATCACTGGAAGTCGCAAGCTCGTGAGCGTAATACGGTGTGCTATCCATTGATCTACAGAAATTACTTGAGGCAGGTTCACTGCCGCTCTTGAGATCGTGGCGGCCCTAACCAAGAGGTTTTGGCACTTTCTATAAGACTCCAGTCCGCTGTCCTTCTTCACGCGTCACAGGACTCCATGGAGCGTCAAGGTCATTGGAAGCCAGGCATAACTTGAGTGGTGTTATCCAAACCGGTTGAGGTGACAAATCAATGCCACATACGGAGATATAGAGTACCACTACAAATCTCACTCTAGGCACTCTTCCACTTTCTCACTTCTCCAACCTTCTACACCTCATCACGCTTGCCAATCGCGCCGAAAAGCTTCGCTAAATGGTGCCTGTCTGCACTCACCAATCTGCATTGCATCTCTGACAAGCATCGGAGACATCGGACAAACAAAGCTTCAAAGCAGCAAAAGACCCCCGAAACCATGGTGTAAGCCATTCAGATCGCCCCCAGGACGGCGAAGTTGAAAAATAGTAACTGATTTGCGGTTATTCTATTAGCCAAAATTGATTCTGGCGCTGATTCTGATGAGCTTCATTCTTCCCAATGCTGATCCATCTTGAAGCTTCATCCGAAGCTTTTCTCTTTCTGTTCTTGCTGTTCGGCTGGCTCGGCAGGTCGCGCAAATAGAGGCTAAGAGAGGCAGTCCCTCGCCCGACGGATCAGGTGGTGACGGCAAGAAGGGCAGTCAAGGAAGTTCTGTTCGTCCCATACTTGGGTACGGCTCTGCTTTTACGTTTCGAGAGGCCAGGGCGAGGTGCGGTAGTACTGAGTTGCAATAGAAAGAATTGCCCGACTGCTTCAGTGCGCTCCCCGTTGTTGATGCGGCGGAAAAGAGTATCAAGTAGAGTATAAACCATTACCTAGCCGGTCAGGCAGGAGGCGTTGTCTTTGGGTTAGCGTCTTTGCCCTAGGGTCATGGCTTCGGACGCCGGGAGTGGAAGGTCGTCGTTCACATGGCTCGTATGGCTGGCAGGAGCAATGTTTGCTGGGTCTATGCTGGCTGCGTATGTGCCACTTGCTGTTCGACTATCGGCATCGAAAACCCGGATTATGAGCCTTTTTGGATGCGGTTTGCTTGTGGGCGTCGCGTTGATCGTCGTCATTCCGGAAGGGGTGTCGGTCGTCATGAGTGCAAGCGCAGAATCCGCCCATCTCGCATCAAACCATCAGCCACTGGGCAAGCCTCCTTCTGCTATTGCTTCAGGTAGTCAGACAGATCATGAAGAGCATCACGAAGAAGAGGAATCTGCAGCGACGATTGTCGGAGTGTCACTAGCTGCTGGGTTCATTTTGCAGCTCATCGTAGACCAGATTAGCTCGTCGCATGCTGGACACTCGCATGGTCACCCTATGGGTAAGAAGAACGGTGGACACTATCGCCAGCTTCCAAGTGAAGGCTATGAAGAGACAGGAGAGGTTGCCCTGGAAATACACTCGGATCCAGACTTTCTAGGTGCTCCCAAAACAGCCAGCGTCTCGAGAGAGGATCAACTGCACAAGCGTGACACCAGCTTTGGTGCTTTTATAGGTAAGGGCCAGGGCCAGGAAGGTGTATCTCAGCCCTACTCTATGTCGTGCACGAGCTAATGCTTTTGTCAATCATCTATCCTTTGGGTCGTTTGGATCTTGGATGGGCTCCACCTCGGGCTCTTCGAGGCTATACCTCCTCCTCGTGGCTCTCTGTCCTATCATCTTCCTCACTCTGGTGGTTTTGTCATCTCCTGTGTCATACACTTACTTCTATCCCATTTACCGCTTTAACTTTGCCATGTTGCAGGCCTCCTGGTGCATGCTGCTGCAGATGGCATTGCCTTAGGAGCTTCCTCCCTTTCAGACTCCTCCTCCTTGGGCGCAGTCGTATTCCTTGCAGGTAACTAGATCAAGACTGGCGATAGCGCTCAAAAGGAGTCCACCAACCATCTACGTCTGACGCTGATGTGTTTCTATCTCCACTCCCTCTTGCGTATCCTCTAACCTAGTGATGCTCCATAAGATGCCAGCAGCGTTCGGTCTGACATCCTTCTTCATGGCGGCGGGAGTCACTCGACCCAAAAGTAAGCGGAGCGTTTCTCACACTTTCTGGTGTGCAGTTCTCCTTCATAACTCTTCCCTTTCAGTTCTAGTTTGGAATTTGATGCCTGCATTCCACCTCAAGATCTCCGTTGCCTTCGGTTTCCTCTCTCTCTTTCTCTCTCTCTCTTTTTCTCTGTCTCTTTCTTTGTTCTTTTCCTGAGCACAACTTTGCCCTATTTGAACTTCTAGGACAATGCATCCTCTTCTTCTTGTACTTTGTTTATCAGTGCCTTGTGTCCTCACCACTATCTTTCCTCTGTCCACAAAGTCCTATTCTACGCATTGCTCTTTTCAGCCTCGGCTCCTCTCGCCGCAATGTTGACCTATGGAGTTGTGAAGTTGGGATTAGTCAAAGGAGACTCAAAGGAAAGCATTGGTGCACTGTTACTCTTCTCCGGAGGTGCGACCTTAGGTCTTCTGCTTACGCTCTATATTTGAACTATGTCCTCTCTCCCTCCATAGCGTGCCTGCCACCATAGTCTCTCCTTGTTCCCCTCATCATTTCTTTCGATGGCCTTTTGCGTTTAAGAAGCTAAGCCCTCTTCGGATTTAGGTACATTCCTATATGTTGCCACCTGTCATGTCTTGCCAGAGGTGACTGCGCATGAGAAGCCGCTAAAGCTCAAGAGTCTGTCAGTGTTGATTTTGGGAATTGTAGCACCACTTCTTCTGCACGGGCATGACGACCACTGACTGACGCATGGCCCATCAACCATTTGCTCCTCAGCTGGCGGGTTAGCGCCGCTATTTACCTCTAGATGTCCGTATGTATTGTCTATCCCACGGCTACTATTCTCTAGCTATCACTTTCTGAAAAAAGTTTATTCAAATGGCGCTTCACATGCATAGCTCTGTCGACGACGCTGCGGAGTTCGATACTAGAACCAAACGTCCCGCTGATAGCGTTGTCCCTCGGCCATCTTTCTCAGATAGTCTTTCGCATACTCAAGGTCGGAGTTGCCGCTCTGCTTCCCTATCAGCTCTAGTAAGGCTAGCTCAACGTCCCCTGCCATGTGTAGAGCATCACCACAAACATAGAATGCAGCGCCTGCTTCCAAGAGTGCCCAAAGTTTACTCTGTATCTCAGGCTGCCGAATCTTGTCTTGTACGTAGACTTTTGGTCCTTGATCTCGAGAGAAGGCTGTCTGAAGGGCGATGAGCTTCTCTCTTTCCCACCTTTCCAGTTCTTCTCGATAAAGATAGTCTCTTTCCTTGTTACGGCAGCCAAAAAATAGAATTTGGTATAGACCCATGTCCTTCTTTCCTTCGTTCGGCTTCTGCAGCCCACCTACTGCAGCCTGCAGTATGGTGCGGTGCTGGATGAAGGCCCTAAACGGCGCGAGTCCTGTTCCTGGTCCCACCATAATTATAGGCGTATCCAACGATGTAGGCAGGCGGAAGTCAGGGTTCCTATGTACATATACAAGGCAGTGTTCTCCCAGGGTTCTAGCTGCTAGGTAGTTTGAACAGACGCCTCTGCGAAGAATGGGTAAAGGGCCCTGTTCTTTCTCTTCGTATTGAAGCACAGCTACCGTGATGCTCACCCGAGCCGGATGAGAGAGAGGCGAGGAGGATATTGAATAGAGGCGAGGCTGCAACTGCCGCAAATGCTGCAACATAGACTTATAGGGGAATGTCTCCAGAGAGACGCTTTCTCGAACCTCTGAAAGGACCTCCCCGAGTCTATGACTTCTCAGATACTTCGCTAACCCTTCGTTTGTCTTGACTGAGAGTCCCCCAGACTTTATAAGACGGCAAATTTCATGATATGCCAATCCCATCTGGACCAGCCAATCAGCAAGAAAGGAAAGAAGAGATGGCTTGAGATTCTGCAGTTCATAGCAGGATGACAGAGCAGCTTTAAGACTGATTTCTGAAGGCCTTTCCTCATCCTCCGCAAATGGGGTTATAAACCACTTAGGGGAGGGCACCATTTCCTCTCCTGTTCTTCCCAGCGCGTGCAGGACCTGACAAACTTCCTCCTCATCATTGTAAGGGTAGACACCCAGCGCATCCCCAGGCAGATACTCCAAACCGCTTGGACCGGCATCCGGCGTCTCCCCCGATGAGTCAGGTGACAGGGAGAACTCAATGTGGAACGTCACCTTATCTCTTAAAGCATCCTCACCAACGCACAGGTTATACTTGGCCACTATGGGAGCTTTGTAGGGTCTGTTCTTTCCATACATGTTTCTATCTTTCCGGCTACCCTTTCCGCCCGCTGCCGTACCAGCAACAAAGTGCACTGGAAGGGGATTCTGGCTCGTGTTCGTCTTCTCCAGCTTCAACGTGGGGAGCTTCTCTACTATCTCGCCCATCCAGGAGTTTATCACATCCCAATCTTCCTGATCTACATCTGCGCGAGTAAAGAAGCGGTTCGCCCCAAGTCGCTCAAGCTGAAGGTCAAAGTCTCTTCCGCATTTGCAGAAGTGCGTGTAGTTGCTGTCGCCTAGTGCCAAGACAGAGAAGCGAAGGGAAGAGAGTAAAGAAGGAGATAGGCTGCAATCATGCAGTTGGTCATAAAAATCCCGCGCGTCAGGTGGCGGGACCCCATCGCCCTGGGTTGAGACAAACACTAAAGCGCATTGCTTGGTAAGCACGTCTCGGTGCAGATCAGCTTCTTTCATGTCTAGGAGTAAGGGGCGGTAATCAGAGGCAAGAAGTTTCTCTTGCATCTTCTCTGCGAGCTCTCGGCTGAAGCCGTATTCTGTTCCATAGAGAAGAAGAATGGTAGCTCGAGCCTTGTCCTCATGCGTTCCTTCGCTCTCTTTCCTAGCATTTCCCTTCTTACTAGTCTGTCGAGAGTGAAGTCACATTAGACACTCATTCCGTTCTTGGTGGCAAATTGTACGTCTTCTTTTCTCCCTCCTTTCTTCACGCTAGGCTCGTGGTCACCCAGGGTGAATGATAGGTAATCGCCAGAAAAGGGAACGAGGAGATCGAGAGAGAGAAGGACAGATAGAGACAAATGTAGCTGAGAGTCAAAGGGACAAGATAGCAGAGAGCGATGGACGATGTTCGAGTGGTGAGGACATCACTTACGCCTTCTACTTGACTGGCTACTCCAGCGGCATCTCCACTTCTCACGTATGCATCAAAAGATGTTCCTCGAACGTTAGGTTTACCAGCAGGCTTTCCTCCACTTCCGGTCTTCAGGAAGGCCTCAAAACTTGTCGAAGGCTTAGCCTTGCTTGAGGTGTGCGAGGAAGGAGCACTGCGGATGCTTTTGTCCTTGACGAAGTCATCGAAGCTGGTTCCTAGCCATACATTCCACGAAACGAGGAGGAGGATAAGAGAAGAGGGAAAGGAACAACAGACACTTTACGTACCAGCAGCGGCAGCCTTTCCTGGAGCATTTGCCGATGAAAGCAGCGCCCGAAGGACAAAGCACAGTGAGACGACGATCAAAGCCGTGGAGAAGGGACCTAGGCAGGCAACACAAGGACCATCTTCCGATGCATTCATCATTCTTTCTGCCTAACCTCTTTACTTTCTGCCCTAATCTCGTCCACCACCTCGAGAGCACCTACCCGGCCGCTGAGTGATGGACCGGGTCCTCGGCACCGCTTCTGCTGGACACCAAGCGAGGTTCTCCGCGCCTTTACCTTGCGCCCCCGATAACGTGCCCGAGTATTCTTCCAGCGGCAGACCTGACTGCAAAGCCCTAACTAGTCATAGAAAACTGTTGATCCCTTGAGGCACAAGGACGAGAGGCGTGCGTGCAGAAGAAGAAGAGCGCTTTACAAGGAAAAGATCAGTAAAGAAAGATCATAAGAATCTTTCAAGATCTTCTTTCAAAGACTCGACTGGGTATATGATGTACACTCTAGCACCACTACTATTATTAGAGTTAGATAGTTATTTCCATGATATACCCCTTGTGTCATCATCTTACTACGACCACTCGGGCTCGCATCGTATTGCGAGGAGAAGATGTGAAGCTGTGAAGACGAGACCACAGGGCGCCTGTCTCCTGTCTTCTTCTCTCTTTAATGGCCTGGTGGGATGCGGGTCTGCAGGCAGAAAGGTCACCCTCATAGATGGGCTAAGACACATGGATCTTTGTTGGGTCGTCCTGTCTCAGTCTCTACGTAACTTTGAGAAGGGCATTCATTATTGTTTGGAATGCATCAGCAACTTGGATGGGAACTGGTAGTAGAACTACAGGATGATGAGGCTGAAAGGGCATAAAGAAGGGCAGATGCCGCAACTTCCCTTATGTTCTTACAGAGGACAGAGTGCTCTAGGACAGACTTATCTTGGACTATAAGTTAAAGAAAGACTGCCAAATCTAGGACCTTCTATCTGGCCTACCCCTCCTAGCTAGAGCGAGAACGTGAACACCATCCTTCTTCCACAGGTAGTTCTATCATTCTTCCTCTTCTAATGACAAAGAAGGTCCTTTGCTACTTCTATGTTGTCTCACTAAGCAGTGATTAGCAGAGACAGATCAATCAACCTTCGGCGCTTCAGCAGCAGCATCTCCTTCACAAGAAATCAGCAGAAGAACGAGAGATCGTAGAACAGCTAGTGGAAGATTTAAAGACTGCAGCATTGGAGAAGGTTCCTCCTCCTGTTGCTTGCCCACCCAGCAGTGTCATCAATGACTGTGAAGCAGCAGAGAGAGAACGAGAACGAAAGATACGCCTCCAATGTCCAAAACGTGAGCTATACGGGATATGACTTTACAATGTCAATAATAATCAACTCGTTCGTGACATTATCAGTAATAAAGTAAGACAGAGGCGATGACGAAGGATCCGTTCTTTCTGGTCTTCTTTTTTTCTAGGATTTCTCTTCTGCAGATTATGAAGTTGAGCGCCGCCGTCACCAACCTCACAGACAGAGTTTCTTATTGGCATTCACCGTCTCTTGACCGGCGCGTAAGTCATCCCAGGAAAGAGCAGGACGACTTGCCACCGAGAGCAGCTGCTGCCTTGATCTTAGGTAGAATGTTTGCGGTCATTGTTATTCTGGCAGCAGTCGCCCTCGGCCTGGCCGTTCGTGCGTACTACAAGGCGCTTAACCCGGTCTACCCTGTCGGACAGGTGGGTCTCCGCCTTCTTTTGATGTTTGTCTCCACCACTCCTACCAGATGGTTGCCCACTATCCTGACTCATTATAACCATTGCTTTGCCGGCTTCTAATGCTTTCTTATGAGTAGGTAGCGAAGAATGGCAAGTACAAGGACGAGAAGCTTCCCGAAGGCGTTTACCATGCTGCCGTAGTCGGTGCTGGCCCTTCAGGCTCGACGCTGGGGCACTTCGCTGCAAAGGAAGGAGCCAAAATTGCGTTATTAGAGAAGAAGCAATTCCCTAGGGACAAGTATTGCGGCGATGCAGTTTGCACTCCAGCCATCAGGATTCTTGAGGAAATGGGCGTTATGCAGGAGCTGATTGCCAATGATGAGGCCAAGTTCGCTGATGCTGGAGGGTTTGTCAGCCCCATCGGCAGGAGTTACATCGGCGCTTCGAAGCAGAAGCTTGGTGAAGCTGCGGCTTGCGCCGTTAAGCGCATTCATCTTGATGAGCGGATTGCCAGAAGCGCTCAGCGCAAGGGTGCCGACCTCATTGAAAACTATGACGTCGTGGATGCCAAGTTTGACGCTGGTGCTGGACTATGGACGATCTTTGCAGCAGACGGGCGAGAGACGAAGGCCCGTATGCTCATTTGTGCTGATGGCGCCCAATCAAAGCTTGGAATGAAGCTTGGCTACGTCACAGAGCCTCCTCGTGGCGTCTGCAGTCGGGCTTATGTCGAGGGCGGCACCCATAACACTCAGTTCGATGGTGTTTGCTTCTATCAGAAGGAATCTCTGCCAGGATACAGCGCAATCTTCAGGCATCCTAAGGATGAGCTAAACTATTGCTACTATTTGATTCCTTGTGACAACAAGGACGGAAAGGGTCTCGCGAAGGACGGTTGGTGCGGCGATGTCACAGAGGCCGATCTACCCCGCCTCCACAATGAAGCCATCAAGAAAGATCCCTTCATCAGTCGTGCACTCGGGCCTAATGCTAAGATTGAAAGGATGAAGGCAGCTTCTCTCCGACTCGGCTCTCAAGGCGTTAAGACTTCTTATGACGATCACCTGCTGCTGATTGGAGATGCTGCTGGGCACATTGATCCTTTGACGGGAGAGGGAATCCACACCGCCATCATGGGTGGTAAGGCTGCCGCCGCAACTTTGTTGGAAATGATCAAGGAAGGAGACTACTCTGCCCGTTCTACCAAAGTTTGGGAAGACCGCTGGATCAGTCTGTTCGGACACGACTTCTACCTCTCCTCTAAGGGTGCAGAGCTCCTATACAAGTTCCCAATACTTCTCGATGCATGCGCTTCGGAAATGGAGAGGAAAGGTGATGCTATGATGGCCAAGTGGGCGGAGGTGATGACTGGAATGCAGCCTAAGACTTACTTTTTAAGGCCTGAGAATGCCGCGCCGATGGCTATCGCTGTCATCAGAGAGGCATTCGAGCAGTACATTCTGGGTAAGAAGAGCACCTATTATAGCCAATGACCCAGCCCAGTTAGCTAGACAGCAGCTTGAGACAGCAGTCCATGTATGTCTGGCACTCTATAAAAAGATAAGAAAGGTCAGACATTTGAAGATGAAGGAGAGATCATCAGAGGCGATAATCTTCGTTCTAAAAGCTTCGGATTGGTTGTCCTCTCAAACAAAGAATTGCTTTTGCAATACTTGAACCTTAAAGACCCTGTATGCTTTACATTATGGACAACTAAGTTTACTTATTAATGTCAACTAAGACTAGGAGAGTTATCCATAAAGGTACTTACCGAGTTAACCCGGTTAAGAGGTGCTTTAAATGTTGAATGCTTCTTTCTGACGTCAAACAAATTCTGATGGCCGAATGCTGTTGACAGACGGCCTCATTGGTGCTTTGGCCGTCGGGATTGAGCGCCTCGCCGTCCTCAGTTCTCGCACAACAGAACTCCTTGAAGAAGCAAAAGCTCTATTACGGAGAGGTTCCCACTAAGCGACTTCCTAGCGAGACAAGCTGGAGTCCAGGTTAAAGGGTGCGGACTGAATCGGGAGTGCCAGAAGTGCAGGACGCAGTCCGAAGCCCTGTTGATTTGAGCGATACTGGAGGAGCAGAGCTTTGAAAGATAAGATGGGGATTCTGAAGACACTCTCACCCGAGGAGGTGAATGTACTGGACTTTGACCCTGTAGACCCAAAGGCCAAGGCTGATGCAGAAAGTGAGGCTTTCAGGCTGTCATGAGCCTCTGTCTCTTAGCTAACTGAATGATGTCTTAGAGATCCTCGGTGACCTCAAAAAGGGCGGAGAGGCGACGCTGATCCAATATGGAGTCCGCTTTGGTGATCTCAAGGAAGGTAAGTCCTCAAGTCATTCTCTGCCAGCGACGCGGAGCTGTTTTACTGACGAAGGTGCTTGGGGTTCCTGATCTGTCCTTTAACCTACGGCAGGTGATCCCTACATCATCCACAAGGAAGAGCTTCAAATAGCCTTCAACCAGCTACCCGAGGTGAGTCCTTATGGGAGTATTAATGAGGTGCAAAGCAACTATCAGCTGTGTGACGCGACGCTTCGATTGGCGCGTATGCTGGGTCAATTCCTGCCGATCTTTCTTGAGGCCATCCTCTCCCGTCGGTGCCATTTCTGTTTTGGTAAAGACTGGCTCATCAGATATGTTATGCATCCTTTTTTGTTTCTTAGAAATGTCTCCTGACCCCCCTTGATGCCTTCCTGATGCCTTCCTGGTTTCAAGCAGCACCTGTGATGTCTTGAGAACCGCCTCTTGGGGCGTTTGGTGCTGCCAGTAACCTTGATGTTCCTGCCTCTTAGGACCAGCGTCAGTTACTGCTACGAACGGCAGATAGAATCAGAATCTTTGCAGAGGATCAGCGGCAATCCATAAGAGAGACAGAAATAGATATCCCAGGCGGCAGGGCAGGACAAAAGGTCGCTCCTATGGAGGTTGCAGGCTGTTATGCACCCGGCGGACGAGTGAGTGGTGACAACTGAAGTGATGGTTCCGGTCTGTTAGTCTCTATGCGTGCCGTTATATATCATATGTTATCTTGGGTATGCTATAGTCTCGGTATACTCTCTTTGCGGGGTTGGGCATCTCGTTGGCGGTCTCAGAGACTCCTGCATTATGATGGCCCTTTGGAATACCTGGGGGTGTTTGACTGAGTATGTTGGTCAGATGGCCATGCGCGATAGAACTACTACTACTCCCTCTTTCTTCGCAGACTGCTTCTAACCCTGGTAACCCCCTTTGCCTCCTCTCTATTTTTCGTCTTATCTGTTCCCCCGACTCTGCCTTGCCAGTATCCATTGCCCTCGTCCGTCCTTATGACAGCGATCACGGCAAGAGTAGCTGGAGTAAAAACGGTAAGTGACTAAGACTTAGAGGTGTGGCCAGAGAAAGCCCTTGCCAGGCAAGTCTATGTTGCTAGACAGAAGAGTGCTTAGCTGATATCGTCAGCGCAGTGTCAACGTCCTTTTGAGGTAAAGCGGAGTGGAAGCTTACTTTAGATTTGGCAGAGAGTCAGATCACGCAGGAATCGAAGGAAAAGAAGAGCTGCTAGGCTCTTGATTCAAGTGGAGCCTAATGCAGTTCGCTTTCTTAGGTGATTGTCGCCTCTCCAAGACCGGCAGAAATCACGAAGGCTGCCGCCTTCGTGGCTGAAGCCGACTTTTTATTAGCAGTCGGAGGTGCCCAAGCAGTTGGTGCTCTGGCATACGGGGTGGGTAAGGTACCCACCTGTGACATTATCGTGGGGCCAGGCAACATGTACGTAGCGAGGCTTCGCGGGGCTCACGGACGTTATCTGTGTCACGGAATTGTAGCCTCACCTTTGTGGTGTGCTGGGATGCTGATGTTGCCCATTTGGCACAATGCTAAGCCGTTCCAACCGCCAGAGAGCAGAGAGCGCTTATTTTTCCTTCTGATTCCTACCTTCTGCTGTAGAGTTCCAATGGTCGAGAGGGACACGTTGATCTTGTACCTGAGCACTACCTCGCTGATTCCTTTATCATTCGTTTTGAGAACCTTGGATTCTCATCTCCTGCTCTGGATTGTCATTATGTAGGTGGGTCACTGCTGCCAAGTCTCTTGTAGCTGGTCGATGCGCTATAGACATGCTGGCGGGACCCTCTGAATGTCTCGTTATAGCAGACGACTCGGCTGATGCAGCCGTAAGTATGTTGCGAGAGAGATGATTAGCGTACGCTGCTTAAGTAGCTAGGTCTGGTACTTCCCCACTGAGGGGTAAACTCCCAGTAGTGCATCTTCGGCTTTCGCGTCTACTATCTAAGCCCCACATTTCTCCCTTGTTTGGGTTTACGCAGGTAATTGCGGCGGACCTGCTGGCCCAGGCAGAGCATGATACTGCAGCCAGGCCTATCCTTGTCACCACGAGTAGAGAAATGATAGAAAAGGTGAATGAGGAGCTTGAGGGTCAGCTGCAGAGACTCGAAACAAGCAAGGTTGCAAGAGAAGCATGCAAACAGGTACGACAGGCCCTGTCTATCGCTGTTTGTCTACTGTGACTTCTAACCTCCAGTTGGTGATGATAGGGTTTTGCTGTTTTTTGTGGAGACATGGACTCGGCCATTTCTGTGGCCGACAAGTTGGCACCAGAGCATCTAGAGGTAATACTCTCTCCATTAGTTTACTGGCCGCTATGGATTGACAGCTTCACTATCTACGTTATGCTGGTTAGGTTATGACGGAGGACTCCCAAGCGGTGGCTGATAGGCTTAATCATTACGGTGGGCTCTTTATTGGCACTAACGCTGCGGAGGTAGATGACTCCACCTGAATCACTCGACTTGTACCCTATACTCCAAGACTCCGTCCCCTCTCTCTCTCTCCTCGCTCTCGCAACCTCAAATATGTGGCATTCTGTTTAGGTACTGGGTGATTATGGCGCTGGGCCAAATCATGTGCTTCCCACTGGAGGGACAGCACGGTACACTGGTGGACTCTCAGTCCACACCTTCCTAAGGTTACGCACGTGGATGCGCATTGATGATGCGAAGGCAGCGCAGCAGCTGGTACAGGATGCAGAAGCTTTAGCGAGGTAAGTTGAACCCTAGGACTGAGGAAAGCTTAAGTGTCTTATATAGTCTGGCTGTAGGCTCGAGGGTTTGGAGGGCCATGCAAAGGCATCAGCGAAGCGGTTACGAGACTAAAGAAAGTCAGGCCAAAAGCAACTAGGAGCAACAGTACTTTTCCATCCTTCATCACTTCAATGACTGCTACATTGTTTCTTCTGTTCTAAGCATGACACCAAAGTGGGCCTATCAGATCCCTGAACCCATGCAGCTGCCCTTATCACCCATACCCTATAGCATGACTGTCAGTCAATAAATCTAGTATTGGCTATGACTCCGGTAGCGTTCAAGAGTGCCTGCGGCTGCGCATCAATGGCCACGCCGCACCCCAAACCTCTCGCTAGGTGTTAAGAGACGGAGGAGACTTTTAAACCGTTAGCCCCGGGAAGACGAGAAGAGGCCAAAAGAACGCTATCACACAGAGACATAGGGAACGCTGCCGGCGGACTCCTGGCCGATTCTCATCGCACTTATTCGAAGATAGTCCTCCATTGACATCGAAAGCAGAGTCCAATAGATTGTTCTTACTTTGGATGGCACCACAACGGCTTGATGTCATTGGAAATTGCTATCGATATCACTAGTAGCGCCAGGCGTTTTTGTTCCTCATCGACACCTCCCGTCCCAACTACATTTCGTCTGATACTTTTTGAGGTGGCGGGAATGAAATGGAAAGAATAGCTCTCCTTCCCACTAGCATTCTACCCTTGGTAGATATCCTTGTTCTCCAGCAAACTATGAGGCCCGGCTTGACACTGATGAGACGTAAGAGCGGTGGCGCTCTATGGACAATGATGTAAGAGGAAGCGCAAGTAGATACTGTGGCCTTCAACAAAAGAAGGGCAGCTCAAGATAGAGCCCTCCACAACCTCCTTTGACCCTCCCTCAAACTAAGCTAAGCCATCGCCCATCATCATCACTGTCTCCACATTGGAGAAGCAGCATCGACCCAATCACTTTCCCTTCTTCAATCTTCTCAGTCTCCACGGTTGATGCTTCTCATCATCATCATCACAGCAGGGTGAAGATCCTCTGCTGCTACGCCTGCTGCTACGCTTTCTCACTATCAAAAGTAGTGCCACAAGTACCAAGTAGAAACTACTCTAATTACCGATCTATTTATCCACTAATTTGAAGTATAGGAAACCAGGTAGTTACGGTGGGGAGCAAGTACTGTTTTACTTACCCAGACGACTTGTTGTAACTAGAGGGGAGAAGCAAAAGATAGAGAATTTAAGTTTCTCATGCTTGGAAAGTCAAACAGAACACAACCGTTTTGTCGGCGTTCTCAAGTTCAAGAGCTCATTGTTTGTGCTCTTGGTTGATTCCATGGCCATCTTCCTCTTCCCATCCTGCACCAGGAGGAGCTGACCAGACACAGGCAATGCCAGCACACCTGCTGCAGGGTGACGGAGATAGGCTCTAGGCTCTCCCAGGCCCAATCGTGCGGGTCTGGGGCCTGTCGTTGAGCTAAGGAACATCGTGAGAGAACTTTTGCATAATAAGCTGCACTCAGAAGAGGGAATGGGAAGGGAAGATCGGTAGGAAAGGCCAACATGGCTTTGCGTTTGCTGACCTCTCCTCTCTCTATAAGCCATCAGTGCATTGCTGCTTTACGTTTTACAGGCTAAGACTCTATAGCGCCGTTCGTCTTCGTCACTAACGGCTAAATAGTGGCCGTGATGGTTCAAGAAGATGCTGCGACAGAGAGGAGGAGGAATAGGATGCAGCGGAGGATGCTGAGGATTGCAAGAAGGTCTGAAGAGGCAGTCAGTGACGCGCGCAACCTTATCAAGAAGTACGAGAACAAGCGCCTATTCTTCGATGAACCTGCCGCCTTACTCCGATCTAGAGCTGAAGCAATCTTCAGAGAGCTTCTTCTTTCACGAAAGGTGAATCTTCGGGTCCCTGATAGGCGCAGTTTATTCACGGACGAAGAAAAGGAACTTTATCGCATGTCGAAAACGCCCGATAGTGCCTCGCTCAAGGACCCAGAAGAGGATCCACAGATCGCCCTAAGCAAACCAGTAGGTTATCTTGATAGCATGGCAGCCACCCCAATCTTCTCCAATAGAAACCAGGCTCTTACTCCTGAGGTTGCCATAGAGAAAATTCCAATGAAAGAGCCAGAACACGGACCCGTCGGGTTCGCTTCTCCTATCCCCGTGTTAACTAGTGAGGGCAACCACACATTCTTCCCTAGCTACAAGGGAAGGTGGAAGGATGGGATGATGGAAGGACCAGGTATCTTTTACTACGCCGACGGTTCTACCTACGAAGGGTATTGGAAGGACAATAGACCACACGGAACGGGAAAGGCACAATATCCTGATGGGTCTCAGTATGACGGCGAGTGGCAGAAAGGGAAGTATCACGGGCTAGGGAAGTTAAGAGGTCCTGATAATGTGGTTTATGAAGGGCAATTCGAAGAAGGAAAACGGCATGGAAGCGGAGTGCTTCTGTTCCCTACAGGTCAAAAGCATGCCGGTCACTTCCTCTATGGCAAGCTCCATGGCCATGCCTGCGTGCAGGACAGTAGGAGCATCTACAAATTAACTGGAAGCTTCTCGAGCGGCCTTATTAATGGCGTGGGTGTGCTGGAGATAGCTCCTGAACATATCTTCTTCAAATCGTCAACCAAACGACTAGTAAGAAGCTGGCCAGCTTACAGGCTGAGAGACCTCGTCGAGGCACTGAAGGCAGAGGCTAAGGCAAAAAATGAGAAAATTCGGCAGGAGAAAGGCGTTCTCATGCGTGGCCTCGTCAGCCTAACCCTTCAAGAGAATATTAACGCCTACCGCGAGCGCTTGCGAGAGGAGATGGCTAAAAGGCAACAAGTAGCGATAGAAGAGCGAGCCAAGAAGAAAGCGGCCCGACGCCGTCAGAAGCTCCTTGCAAGAGAGAAGGCCTATGAGAAGGTCAATAAATAGTGAGTTAAGAGGCACATTATTTTAGGCCCATGATCGTCTACCACCATCCAGCTTCGGTTCATTGCATGCCGATAAGTAAGAAGCATTAGGGCGCGAGCCAAAAAGAGAGCCCGCCCGGATCTCGTCGGGAGCTGCTTGCAAGGGACGAAGCAAGAAAGCCAATAACCTTGACTCTAAGAAGAGGTTCATTTGTGTCATAAATCATACATGACTCCAGAGACGCCACTTACTACTTATTTTAATATTTTATGTTGACCTTGGCCAGCATCATGGTCTAGCAGAGCTGCAGCTTCTAGTGATCTACGGGTACTGCCAATGTATGGCAGGACTGCATCGCCTGGCAGCCCTGCAGCTTCTAGCAATAGACGGAAACTGCCGATATTTGCAGAGAGCAGACCGAGCTGGGATGATGCAGCATTTGGACAGAGACCTCTTGCGTTATCAGCAGTAGAAATGTCGCTGATGAGCGAGAGCGAGCGGACAGAAGAAGGGGGAAGAGCGAGTTAAACCGCAGAAGACGGGCAGCGTCTCTCCTACAACTGGCACTGAGAGATAGAAGAGAGACGGGCTAGACCTCGGAAGGAAGCTGCTTGCCCGCGCGGGGGAGAGAGAGAGATAATGAAGAAGTTGAAGAGAAAGAGTACTAGCCAAGGTACTAGCTGGCTGTGGATCCAGAGAGATAAGGTCCGTTGTTAGGTGGCTTGCTGAATGCGTGCGCTACGGGACCAGAAGTGCCATGATGATGGAGGTGGACGACACCAGCAAACGATCGAAGTTGTAAAAGGTAGAGAAATGTTGCCAGATAAAGCGAGAGGACGAGAGATAGGAAGTGATGGAGGTAAGCAAGGGAGAGGGCGTGACAGTGAGAGAAAGAAAAGAGACCAGACCATAGGAAGAGAGGAGGCCTAGAGTGGGAGATAGACCCATACAGAAAGAGAGAGAAAGAGACAGAGAGAGAGGGAAAGAGAAAGAGAAACACCCACGAGCACAAGAGGACGAGAGGAAGAGATGAGGCAAAGAGAGGGGAGATAGACAAATACAGAAAGAGAGAGGAGAGAAGAGAGAGAGAGAAGAGAGAAAGGAGAGAGAAAGACCCACAGCACGAGAGGAAGAGATGAGATGTAGAGAGGGGGATAGACACATAAAGAGACAGAGAGAGTAACAGAAAGAGGAATAGAAAGAGAACGAGAGAGAGAGAGAGAGAGAAGGAGAGAGAGAGAGAAAGAGAAAGAGACCAAACCCCTGTCCCTTGTGGACCACAGTCTGTGTTAGGCAGGATCACATTGCATTTCCCTCCAGTCCTTTCCCCGCCTTTGGGAACGGCTCCACAGTACACTGGCAAATGGCCAGTTCGGGGGTTACATGGGCTCATTATTCCTGGTGCAATCATAATATATCCTTCATAAGCATCAATTCTTTGGTTACGGTTCCGGATAGTACTGGTGTCCCCTGTCGTGCGGTCCCAAAAAGATCTATATTTGACCTGAAGGAAGGACAAAAATAGGAACAAAATGCTGATCTGTCTCTCTCTCTCTCTCTCTCTCTCTCTCTCTCTCTCTCTCTCTCTGCATGTCTTTCTCTTTCCCCTCTCTCTGTCTCTCCCTCTCTCTCTCCCTCTTCCCCCTCTATCTTCCTCTCTCTCTCTCTCTTCTATTGAATCTTCTGGCTCTTAGAAGGAAGCTGTTCCGGTCACTCGTTTGTGTCACTTTCTAGCCGTCTCTGTGTCCTCCTTTTACGTCTTCCATGTCTTGTCCTTTGCCTGACTCTCAAACGGCTCTTGGTAGCTCATCCACCCTCTGGCCATGCGTAATGGGAACCATCCTTTCATGCATGAAGAGGGAAGAAGGGAGAGGGTGCAATTCACCAGAGGGAATGAAAGCCTAATATGGGTGTTTTCGCACCAGATGGGGGACTTGTCATCGACCTGCACAACCTCCGTCAAACTCCAAAGAGTAGGTCTCTTTTACAGGAGTCAATCTTGTCATATACACACTTTCAGCCCACGCGATAGGCCGACACTCGTGCCTCACCCGCTAATTGGCGCCATCTCACTCTCTCGACTGATAAGTTTGTTGTAGCATATCAGCTCTCAAGGAGCGAGTGACGATGCCTTTCTCCCGCAGAACGAACAAAGCCATTGGCTGCCTGGTGCTGGCCACTAGCCTCTGCGATGTCTCTGAGGCGGCGTCGAACTTCAAATGCACACCGATGCAGGTGTTGATGACGCGCACAGTCTCAACTCAGGCAGTGTCAGCGAATGGCGCTTGGGTCGGACCCAAGTTCCCTGCTGAGAACGTTAATACAGCAAACTTGCTCGGGGCCCTCAAGTTTATAATGACAGAGACCATTGATAGTGCCACTGGGGTCACCGACTGCCAGAGGAAGAACGGTGTGGCGTATATTGACTTCTACTTATGGACAATCTGCCAGCCAAACAACGCCCTTTGGTGGTTCTCGCCGCTTAAGCCTGAGGGATATGGAGGCACTCCTCAGTACACCTACAGAGGTCTTGGTCAGTACGTTACCTTTGATGACGGAGCTTGCAACAGTGACCAAGAATACTGTGCCTATATCAACGGCGACAACAAGGCGCCAAAGCTGGGCAACTTTATTGGTTGGCAGGATGTGAGCACTGACCCGAGAAACCCAACAGAGGGGGCTTATTGGTATTCCTTCCCTGGCTCCTGCCCTGAGCAGTCTAGGTCCTCTAAGAAGAAGACCCCTGAGTGCATGGCTGAGAGACCATCAGGCCTCTGCAAACCAGGTCAGGTGCCAGATGGAGTTACCTGCACCTATAACTACCAATTCTTGGGCGAGGTCGACATCGACGGGCTTGTTGGAATCAAGGCTCTGGGCTACTCTAACTACACTGAATTCTGCAAGGCAGGAAATGTCGAGTTTGAAAGGGCTGAAGATTTCTCCTTTGTTAAAGGGCTAAACTTCTGGAGCGATCCGCTCAACCAGACGAGGAACATGGAAAGGATTGATGCTATGCTTCAGTACTATTCCAAACAGCCAATGAACCTGCCTATCCCTGATCCCAAGACTCTCAACAAGCAAAACCCCAAATGCTTCTGCAACTTTCCCGCTTGTACAGAGAGCACGCCGTGCAAGTACGACTTCTCCCAAAGCTGTGTCCCTTGTGACCCAACGGTAAACCCAGATTGTGAGCAGTTCAACCCAAGCGAGTGCCCTAACGGTCTCCCGCGCCTTCTGGACCCAGTTAAGCTGCAATCATCATCCCTGTCACAGACATCGGGATCCTCTAGTCAGTCGTCAAGTGCGTCTGGAAACAGCCAGACCTCAGGAGGGTCCTCTCAGGCCACTGTGCAGTCTGGTGCAGTAAGTAATGTTGTCTCCAGCTATTTCACGGCAGCTGTGACGGGTCTTCTGGTTCTCCATGGCCTTGCCTTTGGTCTTAGCTGCTAGGCGGGGAACTCAATAGGTGTCTATTCTGGCGAGAGTAGAAAACACTCAATAGATGTATGTACAGTTAAAGCTCGTCTGAAGGATGCTCTTGAGGCTGAGTACAGCTGCTGTCCTAGGCTATCGATTGTCTCAATACCCTTGTCAGCCGTACTCTAGCTTCTCCTTCTAAGCCATCAGAGCTCGTATATTGATATTACCTTTTATAAAAGCCAACTTTGTCAATAGCTGTTGTGAGATGGAGTGAGTACTCCTGTAGGTGCTTCAAAGTCCCCACTGACCAAGACGGACTGAGGTTGACCCTGTACTGCTGTCCTCAAAACTCCTAGCCATCCGTCATTTCAAGGCTCTCATTGTCAGTACCTGGTACCCATATCTGAGATGGACTGGGTACTTTATCGCTGCCCCAAATTTCCCACTGAGATGGACGGAGATTGATCCTCCATTGATGTCGTCAAAATTCAAGCCAT
>FLMG01002493.1:29067-74764 GCA_900088475.1 Hyphochytrium catenoides
TGAGCCATTGACTATTACGATCCGTCCGAAAATGTCCTAAGTTCTACTAGGGATACTGAGAACCAGTATTTCGATAGACAGAGGAGTCAAGCTTATAGCTTTTCCTAGGATCCGACGTCATCGTCTTCATCCTCCTCTCCAGCTTGCTTCGTTGCCATCCTCTACAGTTGGAACGGATGATCATCCTCAGGCTCCTCAATCCCCGGTAGACCGTGGTGGGCAGTCTGGCGTACAGATCTGTAGATTGACGGCGTCACCGCTGAGGGAGAAGTGCAGTCTCACTGTTATCCGTTACATTTGACCGGCGGTAATCACTCTCTGATTACTTATTGCCTTTACTGGTTCACTGATTTGATAATCAGCCACAGAGATAAACGGGGCCGTTTCATCATCTCCTTGAAGTTCCTGTCCCTCCTCTGTCCCTCCCTCCGCCTCTCTTCCCTCAGCAGGATCGCCATCATCAAATATATTGCGCCCTGACATCTTCCTCCGCCGCACTGTTCGGTCATCCAGCTGCCTACGACGCCAGTGCTTGTGCTGGTGCCGCTACTATTGCTGCGACTGCTGCTGCTGCTGCCCGAGCCGCGGCTAGTAGCGTCGTACCCTTCTTCCTTATGGCGCTAGTAGGGCGCCACGTGCCTCTGGTAGTGCTGCTACTTTATTGACCGCTTTTAGAAAGAATTGAAGAGTACTACTACAAATCTCGATGCTACTGGTGATAGTGCTAGGTAGTGGTGCTGATTGAGCTGCTAGTACTCGTACCCGGCACTGTTGGCGCTTCAGGTGCAGCTGGGGCTTCAGGCGCTGCTAGGCTCTTCTGCTAGCTGCGCCCTATCCCATTGTCGAAGCCTATAGGCCATGAATATGAACCCAAGGAAGCTTTAATGGCAGGTTCTCCTCCATACTCTGTTCTTCCTCTTTTGGGCCTGATAGATGTCGTTCTTGCTCATTGCAGTCGCCAATTCTCCTGACCTCATTTGTCATGCAGCAGTAGCCCTTGGACAAACCCAAACGGCGGGACATCGCGGACACTGAGAGAAAGTTATTAATATGGGAGGCGGCGTCTCCAAAGTCTTAGTTCAGCAATATGAGTTTGCCTGCGATGCAACGGTAAAGAAGTATCTAGAAGCCCTGCAGCTGACCCACCGCCAGGGCCTTCTCTTCTACCAGCTCTTTGCGCAGATAGACCGTGACCATTCAAACTCCGTCGATCTCAGGGAGGTTTACAGCCATTTCAACATTGAGCGCAGCGTCTTCACGGACATCGCTTTAGGAGTTTTTAAGGGTGGAGACGGCGGTGGGGATAGAGAGGTCAGATTTCATGACTTCTTCGTTGCGATCTGGAACTATTGTACTGTGACCAATAGACAGTTGAAGATGATGATCTTCTCCGTCTTTGACGATAGCGGGGATGGAACGCTAGAGAAAGCAGAGTTCGATGCCCTTGTTCGCATGCTGTTCAACGTTGATCAGCTGGATGGAAGGCTGAAGGACATCATAGAGGAAGCTGATAAAGATGGAAGTGGATCACTCTCATTTGATGAATTCTGTGCTATCACTGACAAGCATCCAGAGGTGTTGGACCCTGCTTTTAAGCTGCAGAAGACATTTCTCCTTTGCTGTCTTACTCCTGAACAATGGGAAGTGGAGAAGCAGAAAAGGGCTACTTTGTGGTCTGACAAGTCGATTGAAGAGATTATAGCGAAAGCCGTAAAGAGGAAGGAAAAAGAGAAAGAGAAGGCCGAGCAGCGGAAGTCTAAGGATGAAAATGAAAGAAAGAATCGCGTCGCCCTGAGAGAGGAAACTAAAAGAAAGCGCCAGGTAAGAAGTGGCTAGTAAACTACGGCTTTTGATCGTTTGTCCCCATTCATAGCTTCTTACTCTCTTCTTCTTCCTTCCTCTCCACTGCGACTTGATGATGATTGGAAACTTGCCTCTCTTCTGAACTGATCTCTTTTCTCTCCTCGGGAGGATCGTACAATGCAGTTTCTCTATCATACTCTGCCTTCCCAACCCTTTCAGCTCTTTAATGTTCTGACTACTTCGCAGTCGACAACTACTCCGTCTTTCTTTTCTTCAAAGTAGCTCCTCACCGACCCTTATGTGTACCAATATTAAAGGAGGAGGAAGAAGAGAAGAAGGTCTTGCTATGGGTCACGGAGCATCAAGAGCCCGAACTCCTCACTTACAGGAAAGCGATCGAAGAGCTGGCCGAGGCAAACTACGTCTACAACCGCGCCCTAAAGGGAGGGGAGGAAGAGGTTGAAAGAAGCCAACAACCGCCAAGCTCTTCAAGCCTCAACAGCAATAATAATCAACAAGAGTTAGAACAGGAGCAGCAAAAAGAGAAATCTGCAGAGGAGGTTGGTCGAGAAACAAGGAGGAGGGAGCAGGTGAATCTTGACATGTTGCAGCTCAAGGTAGCGGTAACTTTGCGTCAAAATGCCGTCGACTTAGCTCTTAAGGTCTTGGAGACAAAGTGGAAGGAAGGGGAGGAGAAAGAAGTCCCTAAGGTTCGAGAGGAGGCCGCTGACAAAGCACTGATGGCGATAAGCGCGGACGAGAGCCTTGCTAAATCTCTGGAGAGCGAAGCCAAGAAGATGATTTGGACGTAAGACCACGAGATGAGACAGAAGCAAGATAGGCTTATTAGGAGAGAGACATGCAGAAGCCAAGGAACACCTGGCCGCTTTTTGTTTGTCTCCTCTGCTTTATCTCTCTAATGCTGGGGAAGTCATCTTTATGTCTCATGGGTCCATAGTGTCTCGGCCCTTGCCCAGAGAGAGCACTCTATATTTCGCTTGCTTATCTCTGCATCATATTTCTTTTGCTGCCTCCTTTGCTGACCCAGGTATAAGAACGTTATGAAACGTCCCCCACCTACGTGGGACGAGGCTTTGGAAATGGTGGAAGAAGAGTTCTGTGAGAAGAAGGCGACAGAAGCAGAAAAGAAATGCAGAGACAAATGGAGGGACTGCCGCCAATATCTAGAGAAAGATGTGAACCGAATCAGGAAAACGGTAGTTGAGAGGCATAGGAAGAAGGAAGAAGAGGACAGGAAAGCAGAAGAGGACAAAAGGAAGAAGCAGGAAGAAGAGGAACGGAAGAAGGCCCAAGAAGCAGTCCTCATAGCGTCTGCCGCCTCTGAGGAGACGGGAGACCAAGGTAGCACCACCGAGAAGCACCTGCAACAGGTACCACTTGCCTCCGGCCAGTCTTTCTCTTGCAGTCTTCCTTTCAAGCTCTGCTTCAGCCGTCTTCCGCTATATCCGTTGTGGTCGGCGTGACTCTGCTCTTGTCCAGATCTATTTGTTACCCCTCAGCTTCCTATCGGCAACTCTGGGCATCCGGTTCTAACTCGTTCCCTCTTTTCTCAATATAAATAGCAGGGGGCGCTGTTGACCACAGCCTTTATCCCTCCGCCCCCACCGCCTTATGTGCGCCCTCCTGCTGGAGATGTGCCTTCTGAAGTAGAGCCATACAGAGATCAGGAAGGTCGCCTTTGGTTAAAGAGGAAGGATCCTTCTTCTTCCCGCTTCTACTTTCACTGCCCACATTCTGGACAACAGCAGTGGGAGATGCCTGAGGGCCTTGCCCCAGCAACCGACATTGGAAGGGTGACAGAAATTATTGAGGAGCAAGGGTTACGAGGCTCAAGTGAGACCATACGTGAGACCGCAGAAGCTGAAAGTGATAAAGGAGTATGAGATGAGCAATCTGGCCAAAAGCAACTGGAGAAACAACGAGCTCGTGGTGCTTGGCATTAGAGCCTTTAGGATTATATATACACTACGGCATCAATGACGGGAAGCACGGTTGCAATACAGGGACTCAGAAGTAAGCCTGAGCACTACTGACGCGCCTGTGCCATTTGATGGACGAGTATCCCTGCTTGAGTGACATTCTCCACTTCATAGAGAGATGGAGGGACCTGCTGCGCATCGCGTTCCGTCTAAGGACAGAGCAGGATGTTAGACGAATGTAGAGAGAAGAGACGGAGCAGGTGTCAATGAAGCTAAATGACTTGAGTTGGCGTCAAGAAAGCATAAAATCACAGATAAGTACGACCCTACAACCAGAGGGCAGCGAGCCCTTTCTTGGTCCTTATGGCATTCAGCGAAAATATAGCCTTACCGGGTGGTTTTCTCCGAGGACAAGCTGTAGCTTAGTAGGTCTGCTAGTAAGCACTTTGAATGCGGGAGTGAGCTCCTGACACCGCGCAAAGAGGTTGAGGCGCCCGAAGATATAGAGACCAAGCCGCGCGCGGGACATGGCAACAATGAGACGCCGGACATCTCTGGAGAATTAATAAGAGGGGCATCAGTACCCACGTATCTTAAATATTCTGTACTTTGGAGCTCGCTGTCATTGTTATAGTAGTTCACCCCATGTCTAACCCTTGGAACCTAGCCGTGCAACGCTCCCTGCAGCTCCACCTAAAGTCCCTTCCCACCTGCTACCTACACGACCGCAGCCTCTTGCTCATCCGCGTCGAGAATGTTTCCATAGTAAATTTACTTTGGCTGTGTCCTTTTCTCTCCGTTCTAACTCTCCTACCTGAGATGACCAACGGATCGGGTCCTGACCAATGAGAGGAGGATGTAGTCGTTCTGTTGACCCTGATATCTATCGACAGTGGTCACTTTGGATGGAAGGCCAAACATGGGGAAAGGGGCGCATCTGCATTCGGTTATGGCGATGAGTAGAGATGTTCAGTTAAGTTGCAGCGGTGTTAAGTCCACAGAGTTATGGATACGAGAGGAGATAGGCTTGAAGTGACAGTCAAGAAGGCAAGGGTAAGCGTTGTTGAAGCATTGAGAGTGTATGGACTGGCTGATGAGGACCGCACCTTCTGTTTAGAACATCGCGGATGAGGTGTTTTTGACCGTTGTAGGTAGAGAGAATGGCGATCTTCTCTTTTGGATAACCCATCAACCGCATCAACTGGTACACGGCCACCACATATTCCGCCTCACCAAGATTTTGATAGAAATATGGAGAAGGCGTAAACTCTCCTTTGCCTTCGAAATCCTCGACATTGATGAACTGAAAGTCGTACGCAAACCCAGCATTGGCCTACGGTAACCAGAAGAATATCACAGTCATAAAAAGAAAAAGTCATGAGGGGAGTGCCATCCAAGAAACAAATGACGCTCGTAACCGGGATCACAGAGCTCTTTTAGGCGCCCACTCAAGCAACGCAGCGATCACCACCATAGATAAGGTGTGAGTTTAAAGAACTCTGAAGCGGACGACATTGCGAGATTCGTTGCTACCTTTTTATACACAGTTTCCTGCAACACATTCGGCAGGTCGCTAAGGTTTTTATATCGCCAGTTATAGAGCCGACTGAGAGTAGGTCGAGCACGACCTTGGGCATCCAGTTGAATGGCAGGAACCCCTAGACGAATGAATCTAGAGTCGAGGAATAGGAGAGAGCGACAATGCCGGCAAAGGTAAATGAGAATTGATCATGATCACTGAGGACAAGAGCTATAGGGTCACATAAGAACGTAGATAGTGGGCAGATCAAGATCGAAACATCCTAGAAGCAGCCACTAGACCATAATGTAGGCTTCGGTAATAGCTTGACGAACAGGTCGTCATGGATAAGCCGCCAGGGCTTTCTAAGGATGGATGAAGGTAAAGAGCAACCAACGAACCTTGAAAATAAACTCTGGTCAAGATGTCCGTATTTGCGGAATGCCTCGTTCTTCACAACTGGAGGGAGCTGATGGTGATCTCCTATCAGAACCACTCTCTTCAGCCGTCCTGTGCCCCCGGCGCCTCCTCCTCCAGCTCCTTGTCCGACGCCCTCAATCTCCTGGAGCACTAGCGGGATGAAAGTTTCTATCTCTAGCACTTGGGCTGCCTCTTCCATGACAATATTGTCATATTTGAAACCCAGAGCCACAAGTTTGCTGCGAATAAGTGCCGCATGGGTGCAGGTAAGGGCGACAATCCGTGCCTGGTGGAGGTTGCAGTCAATTCACAGAATACGGGAATTGGAGAATAGGGGAAGGGAGAAGGAACCGAAGCGGAGAGCGAGCGAGCGAGTGAGATCAAGGTCATTCGAGTTAATCATCAAGAGACACAATGGCTGCAACGAGAAAAGGACTCTCAAACCCCCAGTAGAGATGCCATGGCACAAGGTGCAATATGCATTGCTAGAAACACCTGCATAATCATCGCACCTGCTTCGTAAGGAGATAATCGCCTCGCTGCGTGTGAGTCCTCAACACCTCGAACGCACGGTAGTCCTCTAGCTCTTTAAAGAGCGAGTCAAGATACCGGAAGCAACCCTATAAGGAAAGGTAGCTGTGAGTGGCACGCCATGAGAGCAGTTGAAGTCATGAATGCTGAAGCATTAGTACTCATAGCAGATTGTGCTACGTAACAAGCTCCGTAAGCCTGCCCGCAGAGGATTAATAATCTACCCGTGAGAAGGGCAAAGATATATATGTTGGAGCCGCAAAGATGCGGGGTCCAACCTAGAGGAAGGAATGAGGTCTAGCATCAAGGTTAAGGAACCAGTACAACCTTGGCTGCTTCTAGGTCCTTCTCAAAATCCCCAACGAAAATGGGTGACTCCGTCTGGAAATAGGCAGCAAAGGGAAAGTTCTCTCGCACCCAGTTGGGACTACGATCCCTGTCACTTGCTTGTTAGCTGTCTTCCCTGTGCACGGTGAACAGCGTCCTGTCGTCTCTCCCCTTGATACTCTCTCTCTCTCTCTTTTTTGTCTCTCTCTCTCTCTCTTCCCAATCTCACCCTCCCCTCGTTCTTGAGAGGTCATCCGCTGTCTGATCGTCCGTCTTCGTCTCACTTTGTATCTTTCTAGCTTTGTCTTTCGTTGACCCTCTCACCTCCTTCCATACAGTCTACGAGCATGGCCCGCCGAAACTCATTTCTCTTCTCGCACTTACTTGTTCGCCAGGCCTTTGACTTTGAGCTCGAACTCTTCTATTCTAGAGACAATGTGGTAGAGGTGAAAGTAGCCTGCGGTCTCACATGTGTACCCAACGTCACCAGTGATTCCTAGGCTGCCAGCCAGGTGTCCAACTTGTTCTAACAGCTCCAATCGGCGGGCCAAAGTGTACTGTAGAGGAAACCAAGCAAACAGATTAGTAATATAGACGAAGCAGAGTCACTCTCGGCCTATGATGTTCTGGCTGCTGCTTCAATCGTAGGATGGATAGGCATATCCGAGTGCACGGCATCAAAGCGCTACCTGTACTCTTCCCCACTTGCTGAAATCTCCAGCTGATCCTAGATCCTTCTGTCCGGATCCTACCAGCGTCAAGGCGTGAGAGCACTGATGGTTACAGGGATTAAGTCTACTAACCCTCAGACCACGAAAGACTGAAACCAAGAAAGTGGTCCAGATTACAACGCCGACGTTCTTACCTAGACGCAGCAGATGTCTCTGCTCTATGTCCATTTGTACAATCTTGTCGAAGAGATCATTCAGAGCTTGGTTGCTATGAGTCACTATGAGCGTACGTTGGGACGGGTAGTTGTGATAAAGGTTTGCTATAATTTGCACCGCCACATCCGTCTTTCCCGTTCCTGGCGGACCGACTACCGTCGTGAGTCCTGGGCTTAGGCCAGAACGAATAGCCTCTACCTGTGCTGGCGTAAATCGGACCTATGGACCACGGAATGTTAATGAGCAATGAGAGAAGGAAACCAAAGAGACTTCAACTCAGTCACTAACAAAATGAACGTCGGCAACGTTGTGGTCAGCTCGAGGACACTGATTATTGCGGTGCTTGATGTGGTCGGTGTTCCTCTTGCACAGACCAATAGAAGGACAATAGACATTCACAGGCATACCTTTAACCTGTCCTCCTTGTGTATTTGATACGGTCCCATGTTCAGTCGAGAGTATGGGAAAACCCTAAGGAGTTCCTGTTCATTCCCTCTAGGCCGTCGGAACTCCAAGCGGTATGGAGGAAGAGGATCTTCCAGAAGCTGTCAAAGAACGATGTTATGAATGGAGAGAGTGTGGAGCGAAGATCCATCAGTCAAACTTCAAGTTAAAAAGAGCCCAGAGCTCGTCTCGAGGAGGGTAAAGGCTAATTGATAGTCTAACGCGCATTAGTAGGGATAAGGAAATGACGTCCAAGAAAGAAAAGGTCAGAGTAGCGAGCATGTCCTTTGGGGCTCTTAAAAGCTTACAGGTCTTTCTGTCTTTGGATCAAGGAATTCAATGGCTAAAGAGGGGAAGGAAGCGCGTAGGTGTTTGGCATCAATGAAGGTATTCCTGAAGTCCACAGCAGCCGCTCTTGTAGGAAGATTCTGATAAGATGCAGCCGAAGGATCTCCGTATCCTAGAAATACGTCGTGAAGCCACACCGGTACTGCTTTGTCCACTGCTGTCACGTTCATAAGGTCCCTGCAAAGAAAAATTGAAGAGGGTTCACGAGTGGTGAGTGGTGCTGATTCCGCAATGGTCTTTAGAGACTATCGGTAAAATAGGAATAAATGCACGCGACAGAAACCTCAAGGATCCGACAGACGGGGGGCACACGAGTACAAGGAGCACACAGTCATGTGTGACGCAGAGCTTTCCTACTATCTACTAAGCCGCCTTTCGTACCTTATGGTCTCAAGAATGCCTTTAAAGTTGTTCTCCTTCTTCTTTCTTCTAATTATGATGTTCAGTCCATCGTAGACGTCACTCCCATCCTCCAGATCCTTCTGATACTGCGCAGCGTCCAGCCGCACGCGAACTGTTCGAGCGGTCCCTCTCTTACGAAGCTTTTCCCTGTCCATATCTCCTCTATCTTCTCTGCCTGAAGGGTCGTTCATGACGTTCCCTGCCTCATCTCTAAGCTCGTAAACCTGGCGGTGTCATTTGGGACAGACGGAAGAACGTAGACAACGACGCCAAGGGTAGAGCAGTAATTGCATCAATCAGTCGCCTAATTGCTAAGCTAGAAAAGCTTAAGAGAGTGTATCAGCCTTACCTCCGCTCCTCGAACAGATATCACTCCATACTTCTCCGGAAAGAAATGATCATCCCCCGACCTGGTCACCCAATGTTAGAGTCAACCAATCTCGGCGAAAGGTTCTCGAAGGAGGAGAGGTGACACTGCAGCGTCAAAGATAGCGAGGGACTAAAGAAAGATGTCTAACCTATCATCAGGCTTCGGAGGTGTGGATGGCGGTTTGATCGTCAAGAGGAAAATGACATCATGTTCCCTAAACTCATCCCAGTCGCGGATTAGGTCCGCGCCATAGTGGGCGAGGCTGTACTTGATCTCCGCCTTGACACTCGAGGGCTTTGACTCTCCGATCCGAGGCTTAGCCACTTCAATAATGGAGAAGGAGGAGAGGGGACAAGCCATGCGCGCCCAACCTGCCGTCAAGAAAGAAGCCAGTGGCAATCGACAGAGCAATCAGGCTGTAAGCGTCTTACAATGGAGGGCGAAGGGACAGGAGTGAGGTAGCAGAGAGCACTCCTTAGATATTAACAGATTCGCAGCTTCTCGTACCTCTAAAGACCGTGCGACCATCCAAGTCCCTGTTAGCGGACAAACGTCTAACTGCATCCATTATGTCTTCCTTGATCTCATAGGCGGACTCCAAGCGATAGAGGTTGAAGGATCGCAGCAAATAGTCATAGAAAGTCAGGAACTGCAAGTTAAGCTTAGGAAGCGCAAGAACGGATTGACCGTCATACTGCGAGAGAGATGACAGCTTTTCATCCCAAAGGAAGTCTTCAGATGGGAATAGAGGAAGTCGATTAATCGCCTCTGTCTGCGATATTCTCTTCTCATGTGACGCGACTATGAGCTCAAGGAGAAATTCCTTGCTATAGTTCATCTTCTCTCCGTCCTCCTGAACAGGTTCTTCATGGTCCGGCTGAGATTCTATAAGATGTAACTTCTCGCAAAGGGCTCTTAATTCCACCTGTCCCAGCTGCTGGAAGTAGGAACGCAACGACTCTCTGGAGCTCACCGAGCCCGCACTTTTCATCACAAAATCTTTCAACTCTCCCGACTCTCCCGAAGCAGAAATCTGCTTGAAAACCAGGCCTTGAAGAGCCATAATTCGGTTGTAATGCCGAGCTTTCACCTCGTTAGGCGTCAGTGGCTGTCCTGTCTGGTCATTGATCTCAAAATCCTGATAGAACTTTAGCATTTCCACTAAGTCGCGGAATAGCTTGCCTTCAGGTCTTTTGCCCATTTCCGATAGTCTGCAATGGACTACGACATGCATATCGTCCAGTAAAGCACGGAGAAAGCGCCGGGTAGGTAGCTGGGACACCAGATCGATCGACAGTTCTAAGAATCTTTCTATGTACCGCACCATATCTGGATCTAGAGGCGTGCTAAGGTCGCCTGAGATCTGTTTCACGGTGCGAACGAAATGCTTTATAAGAGACGGGATAAGCGTTGACGTATAGGCATCAATGCCATCCGACTCTTTTTTCTTCTCCGCAGTTGAGGCCTCGTTATTGCCCTTTCTCTTTTTGGCGGTTGGCTTTTCTTCGGCAGTCTCTCTTTCCCTTCCCAATAGTTGCTGCCAATGACGACGCAGAGTCGGATAGTCTCTCAACTCATCTCTTCGACGTCCAGATGAGAGATTTTTCCACAAGGCAAGAGACACAACCCTGAGAAAGCAATTGCGCACCATATCCTGCTCCAAGGACTGGAAGCAGTTCGTGAGGAAGAGCGTCAGGGAAGCTCTTTGGCTCCAGTTGAGCTTTTCACTCTCCTCTAAGACCTTGAATAGCTGCAGAACAAAGTGGGAGAAGGTCTCCTTATGTTCCTTGAAAGCCTCCCAGACCGGCACTCCCTCTCTGCACGGCAAATGTTAAAGTTGGGCTCTGTGATGCCAACAATGCAGCACTATTGAGGACTCAAGAGGAAGACGAGAAACAGCAAGCTCGATAAGACGAGCTCTGGAGGCAGCAGTTCTGGAAAGGTAGAAAGACGAGAGCGGACCATTTGCTATGCTAAGGAGTGTACCTGAATTTTTCGTTCATCATAAGAACCATGCTAAAGATGTGGGAGAACGGTGCCGCTTCGGAAGGAAAGTGAGGCAAGAGGTAGCTCTCCAGATATGCACTGGCCTCAAGCTTGTTAATTCCACTTGTATTCTGGCCTTTCTCCATAACAGTCTCAAAGATATCTTGAACGACATCGGACGAAAATGACCCGTCGGTCGGGAAGAGTGATTCTGGGCTCTTCTGCAAGTAGTTTGCGACAGTGGAGAGTGAGTAACCACCACAGAGCAGCTACTCCGGGCAAGAGAGGACGATGGAGCCTTACCATTGCAAGCTTCTGTTTTAACGACTTGACTTGCTCTACGATAGGTTTACTATGGCTCTTATTTCTCGGGCTAGTGCTCTGTGGTGCAGCCTCTTGTGAAGCTATGACATTGGTGAGAGCCTTCACTTGCTCCACAATGGGCTTGTTATGGCCGGCTTCGACTGCTTCATCACGCGTAGGGGGAGGGGCAGATTCATCCTTTGCTGCTTTGCCCTTCGGTGTACCCTTTACACCACTGGAACGCCTCTTCTTGGGAGGCATGGTAAAGAAGGCTATTCCAAGCTGCCCCAGCTATAGGGATCAGGAACAGGATCTGTTTCTAAGCGCCTAAGCCTCTTGCTTCGGCATACAAGCTCTTTACGACTTTCAGCAACCCTTGAGGCGAGGGCTTAGGAATACCTTCTTGCTCTTGATTATAAAGCTGAACGAAGGAAGACTTCTTCAGCATCTGAACAGAGGTATTACTCGAGCTCCTGTCTCCGAAATGCAGAATCTCAAGAATGAAAATCTTCAGCTCCCACCACAGCATTGTCAAGAAAGATATCTCCGATAGGGTTCACCTGAACCTGCTATATTCCTTATAATTTCGCTTTTGATAAGGCTTATTATGAATCTCTGCCCTCTACAGTTGCATAGTCATTTCATTCTAGATTTTCGGGTCTCATTCATTATTTCTTCATAAAGAAAATCTATAGACTTTTACATATCACTTGATAGTACTCCATATAATGCTATCTCCTTGAGGCCTGAACGTCAGGTATGAGTGATGTCTTCATGATCGATCTCTGCCCCGTGCGCTGTACAGCTGCATAGCCATCTCATTCTAGAGTTCCCGGCCTTGTTATTATCAATTTGAGACTGTTACATTTTTTAATAAATATTTTGATAGTACTCCGTATAATGTTATCTCCTTGAGGCCTGAACGCTGATATGTTTAGTATGAATCTCTGCCCTGTACGATGTACAGCTGCATAGTCATGTCATTCTAGAGTTCCGGGCCTCGTTATGATTATCCATTTGAGACTGTTACATTTATTTAGATATTTTAATAGTACTCTGTAAATGTTATCTCCTTGAGGCCTGAGCGCCTATGACTGATATGTTTGGTTTGAATATCTGCCCTGTACGCTGTAACAGAATTGTCACTTCATTCTAGATTTCATCAACTAGAGACTCTTACATAATGTCTAGTACTCCCTATAATCCTGTCTCCTTGGGGCCTGACCTCTACGTATGAAGTGATATGCTGGAACGGAAGACAGCGTCCGTTCCTGTCTCATGGCGGTTGTTGATCACTCATAAAAATAGAGAGACCTTCCCAACAACCCCCAACACCCCTGTCCTCGGGAGCGAAGATCAATCACTCCGCCTTGTTCCCTTCTGTCCCGGCTAAAGTAGGACTGTTGTTCTTCTGCGGAGTGAGAACTATTATGGTCTCAATCTTCGGTGCCATCTTCTGACCAACACACATCAGGCCATCGTCCGCCCTTCTCCCCTCCAAAATGTTAGAGCACATTCTCTTTCTTGCCATGAATGGAGTGGTTATAAATTATCCAAAAAGTATGGTACAGAGAGTACGTGATGAGGACTACTAACTCTAGATAATGCATTTGCTGTGGCGGCACCATCAGAGACGAGTCCTGAATAAATAGGCCAATACCATGTCTACAATAGCACAAAAAAGTGTTAAGAGAGCGAGATGGGTCATCATCCCCTGGGTGGCTAGAGATGGGTCATCATCCAATTGGGTGCCTAGATCCGGGTCTTACGACATCGATAGTAGGAACTCAGGAGGTAGCTGTCGGCAGTTTCGTGATGGCCTGCCTTTCTCCGCCATTGAGTTTGACAAACGTCCCTTGTTAGCTGGACGTTTATCGGAGAACAGTAGCTCTGCCTGGCCACGAGACCTCAATGCCAAGGCCCGGAAGAAGTCATGGCTGCTTGAACTATCAGAATTTTCATGATTGTCTGCATTTGAAACTGAAACTGGGTCTTGCTCCTTGTCGGATGAGATAACATACGTGCTGACAGCCTGAGGTGGGGCTCCAGATGCCCCCGTGTACTCTCCCCATGCGTCATCAGCCATTACAGTTATCTCAGACACAAGGCTATCTGCAGGAGCCCATCTTATTGACCTGTTATGTGAAGAAAGACGAGGTCGGGAGCTTCTGTTGGCTGCTTCGTCGCGATTATGTGCCGTGATATACGGGTGCTCAAGAAGTTCATCGAGGGTCGGCCAAGCTTCGGTCTCATAAGACCATAAGGAGCCGCTGCTTCGTGGGCCACAGAGCTGAATAAATGATCTAAGCTCCGGATCAGTAATACTTTTAGCCATAGCTTCAAATAGCCTCTTCATGGTGGTGAGATGTGAAGTCCGCGAACACGTATTACTGCCCGTAGCGATCTGAAGTATTAGATTGGAGAGCCATATCATCTCCTCTGTTGTAGGAGATCGACGCCATTAGACCACAGAGGACGCTTTAAAATGCAAACAGAATAATTTCCCACCTTTTAGCTTCGACGGCGGGATGGGTACAACGGAGTCAAGCTTCTGGAGGCAGCCGAGGTCAAATAGGACCAGCCTGGAGCTCTCAGAGGCAACTCGAAAGGACTCGGGAGTAAGCGACCGGAAGACAAAGCCATACTTATGGAGGAAAGCGGTGAGTCGAAGGATGCCTTCTATGACCTCGCGCACTCTGGAAGGTCCGCGGTTGAGGGGCCTGCTAAACTCGAACGTGCCCACGTGCTCTGTAACTATCACGAGCTCAGCTGTGCTCCTATCAAACCAAGTATCCACAAGCTTCACTACGGCGGGATGACACAAACCATTGCTCACTGTTGAAGAGAAGGCCTTCAGCAGCTGTACCTAAATGGGTAAATCTGGGTGAGACCTCGGTAATCGTTTTTAAACGTCAGACGTAGAACCTCAAAGTATAGCAGCTGATACACGATTGATCCACGATTGTTAGTAAATTGCAGCCATCAACGGAGGGCCAAAGCCCTAAAAGCAACCTGTCCCCGACGCTTACCGTCTGCAGCAGCAATTGTTTTTCGCTATCCTTATGATTCGTGACTCGAGTCACTCTGTATGTTAACTTCCCTTCACTTCCACGCTTGATGGCATCGTACTCCGTCCATAAGCCCTCCGTACGGACTTTCTGCAATATATAGGAATCTTTCTTCGTACTACAGTCGTCCATCTCCAGACGTCTTGCGGATGTTTACATGGGTGTAATCGCGTTGGTTGCGATGAAATGAGTTCGCTGTTTACCAGGTCTCCTATTATCTTTTGTTGACAAGTGCTACTCGCCACCGCGCGCAGAGAGTCGTTAATCGGCTTGAAGCATGTAGCATACAACCATACAGTAGGAGGTAAAGCCTTTAGTTATGTTCTTGTTCCGGGATTCTGTGTTGTCTCGCGATTTTAAAGTCCGGGCTTGCTTTTGTGTGTATGTTAGTTCTATGTTCTTCTTCCAAGTTGTAGCGCCTGCTAGAGTTCTTCTTGCAATCTATTCCGATAGCAAAAGAATGCCCACAACCAGAACAGAAACAGCGGCCACGGAAAAGAAGAGGTGAAAGAGTGGAGATAGTGGCTTTCTCAGCAAACATGGAGGCTTCTTGCCACGCTATGTTTGTCAGGCACGATGTCAGGAGATGATGCAGAGAACTTTTGGCGATTTACAGAGAACGAGAGAAAAAAGCTGAAGACGAGCATCATCACCTGGTGGTCGTAAACATCAGCATTATTCTTAGCAGGGGCAGATGATTGGGCAGTTGCATCTGCAGTCCTTGCACCTACTACTCACTCGTGACTTCTTCCACGCTGGCGGCATAGTGACAAGGACGCGCCCTCCCCCGCCGACCGTCCGACTTTGGAGAGGCAGGCAGTGAAGGCGGAAAATGGGCAGGGACAGAACACAGGCGGTTAGGGTGCATAGAGACGATTATGGGCGGGAAGGGGGGCGGTTGATCCTTAGGTGGCTTCAGCCAAAGTGCTCCTACAAGACATTGGCACGGCGGAATAGGAAAAGGAACATCCAAAACCAGCGGGTGTCACGCTTGGAAGTGGAGGGAGAGTGAAGAAGAAAGGAAGAACGTTGGTACACGTCGACCTTGATGTTCCATGAAAGATTCCAACGAAATAGACAGGAATATTAAATTTACTGTCTAATTATGGGAGGCCTATGCGAAGCTTTCATTTCGGTGGTAGGTTTCTACTTACTGGCCAGCTGTGTGCTTTCGAATGTCCGAAACTTGTAACCTCAATGATTCTGAAAGCCAGGCCTCGTCGAAAGCTTCATTTGCATTGATTAACATAGTTTTTAATGGGAAGAAACAAGTAGTGAAGAATTAGCGGCAGGGAATATTCCCGCCAGGTTGACGAGAATAAATGAGGGGAGTGCACCATTGAAATGACGGGATGAGCGCCGCTGCCGCCTTTCTATTTGGTTGGGAATCAGAGAGGCAAGAAATTTCATGGCTTGAAGATGCAGGAAGGGCGGGCGCCACAGAATATTGAGTAACACCCGCCCCTTATTTTACCAATGATGGCTCTCGGTGAAACGCAGCTTGAACAGTCATCCCCATACGTCTATGAAGCGTTATTCAAGCTTATCATCTCTCCAACTTGTTATGCGCAACTACTCGGCCAATAAACTGTTTACAAGACCGAACTTTGCCTGTCGTTGTGCGGGAAATCTCCATCAATGTGACTGTGAATGTCTTGGATGAACTGCCCAAGTGCAGGTAGTCGGTGAGGGTTGGCCTCCTTGTGAAATCTGAACAATGTGACCAACAAAAGGATACTCCTGGGCTTGATGTGCAGTGATCATAGAGCTCTTGGTGATCTATGAGAGGCAAGGATCGCTGGAGCTCGTCCGTCTAAGAATGCTTCCGTTGAGTTGAGGAGAATCAACTGATGCACTGTCAGAGGTTCCTCTGCTTGTCCCATTGGGCGGGTCATCATCGGCAGACAGACATTGAAAGTCAATAAATTTCACCCTAATCTGACTCTAATCCTGCAGAACCGGTTCACGCACCTCCAGGTTGAAGAGGTATTGAGGACGCCTTCCACCATAGTGTTTGTTACTTGAATTGGTACTATCCACGTACCACTAAACGGTTGGCCGGGTAGGAGGAGCAAGGAGGCTTTCCCAAGACCTTCTTCGAAGTGCAGTTAATAGGCCATCGATGTGAAAAAGCGATGCCATAAGAGAAGGAGATAAGGGTAGCGTGACGGGCGGCGCCTGATGCTGATGAGGAGCTATCCTTAGCAGAGAGTAGAGCATTGGATTTTGACAGTTCTGAAAGAGGAAGAACTCCTAGGCTGCGATAAACAGCTCTATTATAAAGATATTAGAAATGATTCCTCGCCAGCGGCACTAAAAGGATACCGTGTCATTCAGTCAACAGCATCTCGATGAACCTGAGTTCTGCTCGTTGACGAAATAAATTTAAGTTTACGAAAGAGAAGAAGCAGCACGCAACGAACAAGGGATAAAAATGATGTGTTAGCTGAGCTTGTCGAAGAAGCTCATAATTGCATCGGACTCCGCGGTGGTGGTTTCCTGCAACAGTCGATGCTCAAGTTGCTGATATTGCGTTCCGGAACTTGAGGAGAGCCCTCCGAACATCTCGACGATGGTTCCATCTGCAGTCCTTAGAAATTGCCTATATAGCCGCTTTTTGCCGGTAAAGTCAACGTCATAGATCGCTAAGTGGGTGGAAGATTCTTTGAAGGCTGGGTCGATGGGATCTGTCATGACGTAGTCACAAACGGCCACCTTTCTTAAGCTCCCTGGTATATCATCAGAGAGGGGAGTCATCCAAGGCGACGGAGGTCAATCAGCTCCGGACAAAGCATAGCATGGATGGCACACCAAGCAACTTACCCTTCGGCCCACGATACTTAGCAGCCTTCTGGCACAAGATCAGGACATCTTCCACTGACACCTCTAAGTCATTAGGTACAATGAACAAGGAGCCATCACCGCATAGCCTCCGATACCGGTCTTTCAACCTCCCGTTCATATGAAGGAAGACAATGTACCCAATGAGAAAGCCCACGGAGATTAGCGTAAGGGCACCGTATATCAAGACGGTAAGAAGGAGTCCTGGAATGCCGCTCCCTTCATCCTGCAGAAACCTTTGGTACAGCTTGAACCCGTCTCCTTCTACGCAGCTAGCGATCACAGTTGGGCAGACAAAACGATGTGCGGAAGAAGAGATTGGGGAGACAAAAATATTAGGAGTCCAACGAACGTGGGTACCAAATGAGTACCACCAAAGCAGCACCTCGACTACACATAACATCAAAGTCCAGAAGTAGCGTATTGCATAACATGGTAAGAAGTAAAGGAGGCATGAGATCAGCAAGTAACACGGTCGAAAATTTAGACTTAGTCAAAGAGGGACCTTCTACCTGCAGAAGACCGTGGAAGATATCCCTGCACATGCATCAGTGCAGTCGAAGTTCCCGGACAATATATCGACAACAAGGACAAGGAAGGGATCCAGGACAGTAGCGATCCCGTAACAAAGAATGAACTGAAAGCCTGTGCTCGGGAAGTGGCCAAGAAAGACATAGGAGAGACCCCCAACCAGGGCAAAGCTGAAAAATGCCAGCAGGTTGGAGATGCTTCCAATCATAACCTAAAAGAAGACAGCAGACCAGAATTGAGCAAGGATCGGAAGCGTTAGAGGCTTATACAAAGAGAGGGAAATGGACGCTCATTTGAGTGCAATAGGACTTTCAACGATATATATCTCTGCCGCACGTACCAACCCGACCTCATAAATAGCGCTAACATTGCTGATAGGATACCTAGAGAACAGGTTCCAGTTTATAAAGAGCAGGAGAGAACGTCAGGAACCAAATACAGACGCCCATGCCCTGACCAGACATTTAGGCAGGTAGAGAGCGATCGTAACTTGGGATAGAGTAAACACAGGCTCGGGAAAAGAGTGAGGTGAAGCCAGAGAGATGAAGACAATACTAGGATGATAGCAGAGCAAATCTGTAAGGACTTCACGAAGGCAGTGAAGAGACATTATCGAGTAAGGAGTCATAGAGAAGGTAGCGCCTAATACGGGTAGGGTCGTACTTGATAGTAACCGTGTGAAGCTGCGGCACGGCATAGTACATGTAGATGCCTACACTCTGACAGTAGTACCATTGGCCTAAATAATGAACGTATATCCGGACCCAAAGCGACAAGAGCAGCAGGAACAGCATTGACCAGAACTCGGACGTGAAGAAGCGGTTCAGTGTGAGGTCGCAGGTTAACTTCATCGCGATTTTCGGTAGCAGAAACAAGAGTGTCAGTCAGAGTAGGATAGACAAGCATGGGCTCACGCCTCCCCAAGGGTGAAAGATGGTGGTGATAAGAGCACAAGCGAGGGGAATATGTATTAAGGAGCGGTGAAGATAGAGACACATCGAGAGAGGTAAAAGAACTTGGAGACGTAACGAGGTGAGATGATCGGACGGTGACCGCAACTGTGCAACACCAGATCGAAGGCATAGGAAGCAATTAGAAGATAGCGAGAAAGATTCAGGGAACAGCGGGACCATGTCACCTACATCAGCCTAAGGAAAGAGGAAGAAGAGATGAAGCGGTGATTACCTCGTCAATAACTAGGGCCATTCTCTTTTTTAGTTCGGGAATCGAGGAAGTGAGGACGCCCTCTGCGACCGAGTACGAGTATTCTTCAAGGTTCAAGGGAGTCTTACGTCCCACTTTGCCTGACTCCTCACCACCCAGAAGAATTACTTTCTTGTGGCCTATCTCTCCTCCCTCTTCTGGGGGCAACTGGAACAAAGTCTCAGGGATGGAGTCGAACAGCTTTTTTTCCTGGGCGAGTAGGTCCTTGGCCGTGATATCTTCCACCTCTAGCAGTGGACCTTTTGGCTCTTCACCCTCCTTTGACTCCCCGCTATTCCTCTTACTGTTTGGAGTCTGGTCGGTTATCTTCGCCCCAGCTTCCTGCTTCGTCGTCGTTGCCTCAGCGGTCCCGAAGGCAGCAGGACTAGTTCCATCAGCAGCACCCTTTGAAGAGGAAAAGCAGATAAAAAGGGATATGTGGGCTCTATTTTTGGTGAACTTAGTAAACGGTGAGAAAAGGATTGACTTACCTTCATAGACCGGGTAGTTGATACTGGTGAGCTAGAAACCGCTTCTAGGGGAGAGGATGCTTAAAATTTCCGTGGACGCTAGCTAGGAACAACAGCAAAGGGTCCAGTTCATCTACTTACCCGGGGATATATGTCTTCGAGAATCCGCCAGCTCCAAAGTTGACTATAGGTCACAGAGAGGAAAGGAGAGTTTACTGTTGCTGAAAGTGTTTGACATAGCGAGCGTAGTCCATATAAAAAGAGGTGATCACAACTAGTGTCGTCTCTATGGAGCAAGATTCTTCGTTTACCTCCTCTCTATCACCAGATTCGAGATTGAGCAATCTGTTCATCGCGTCCACCTCGACGTCATACTCGGATCTCTTCTTCTTCTTCCCACCTCTTCCCCATCCAATCTCTTCTCGGGAAAGATGCGAGATATCAAGGTAGAGATTGAACACCCAGTTGGAGAAATCCTTTTGAATGGCTAACTCTATATCCTATGAAGACCGTAAGAATGGACAGAGAAGGCAGAGCAGGGTAGCATGTAGCGAATGGGCCATCAGCAAGATGTTAATCCCTTGGGTATCGGTAAAAACGGCCATACGAGAGCTAGAGGCCGGTTCTTTTTGAAGATTGGAGTTAGACCAGTGGCTAGGCAAAACGAACGAGACGTTGCAGCATGGAGGCGAGGAAAGTTGAGGAGATGGAAGGAAGGCCATAAAGACTCAACGTTCAGCGAAAGTAGACAGCAACAAGCGAAACCTGACAAGCGCAAAAGGCCCAAGTTGGGAAGAGCTCCCGGACTCCTTACCAGGTACTTTTCAAAAGAGAAGTCGACTTCGCCCTTCAGAAAGGGGATGCGAAAGTGTCCTCTCAAGAGCTTTAGCGACGAGTTTACTGCGGGTAACGTTCCCCAAGCCAAAACTTTATCTACAGGAGCCCCTGTCCCTGCAAGCTGGAATAGCTCGAAGAGAAGGACATGGCCTGAATAACATGTAAAGAGGAGAGAAGGGTCATCAGCACTGAGCTTAGAGCAACAGATCAGGAAGGAGGGAAGTATCATATATTGGGAGATCGGATGAGGCTACGTGCAAATGATCATAACCCCTATCAGCCATCAAGAACTCATTCTCACGATGGCAGGGTTAGAGACCCGAGGAGGGACGAAAGGTCATTCAGAGCCAAGCAGAGGAGCAGGGGTAAGCTCTTCGAAAAGTGGAAAATTGTCCGACTTATACATCGCGAAAACATCGCTTAGTACGTGGGCACGGACCTGGCCTCAAGTCCCGCTCTCCAGGGCAGAGGAGGAAGATGGACTGGTCTACTCGGACTTCTGTGTCGTAGAATCTGCCCTTGATATTGAAAGGCCGAGTACTGGAAGGCCGATCACTAGAGAGAGACAATGCGATAATGGGAAATTGAGAATAGATAAGGGAGGGAATATGAGTTCGGACAGCCCATATTTGATGTTTTAGGTACGCTAGTTCGTGTCAGCTATGCTCTCCTCACTTACGGTCCCAAATTGTGCGTTCCTAGAACAGTCCATCCGAGCGGATACCCACCAAGTCGATCTAACAACGTCACCAGGATGACGTACCGCCCAGCAGGTAGTTTATCTACATAGAAGAGACAGACACAAAACAAATGAAACTCAAAAGGTGGTTGAACTACGACAGTGGGTCAACGATGTTTTAGGATCGATTGCTGTGAAAGCACAGGGAAGAGGTGGCATTTGCTTTGTTTGCAGGTCATTCCTTACCCTTGACACCCATCAGAGAGCGAACCTTAACTTCTAATGGCTGTGGTACGTTGGCCCAATGCACACGGAACCTCCTCCTTCCCGCTGGAGCAACAGTCTGAGAGCCCACGACCTCATTGATGATCGCCTGAATATGAGAGGGACGAATAAAAGTTATCATGTATCAGCGGGAGAGGAGACGCGCCACCGAAGGAGAGCACGTGGAACAAAGTATCAGACAGGGACCCGCGGGTCTGTCAAGGGATGGCTAAGAATAGTTGCAATAAATAGAGTACTAAGTGGACTGCAAGAACAAGCCTAGAAGAGGTAAGATGGGGGGCTCGGCCACGAGAATGGGAGGTAAAGTGCTAGCTTCAAGGTACCCATAATAGAAAAGTTTACGTGAGCCTGAGCTAGTCATTGGAAGACGGTATAAGAGGTCTATTTTGTTTCGCTTGAGCACCTTTTCCTTCTTCATAGCCTCCCGAAGTTTCTCCTCCGCTTGCGTGAACTGCATCTGGATTTGGCGCTGTTTCTTCATCAGCGAAGCCGCGTCTTCCATCTGCGAGAAATGGGACTCAGGATATCATGTGGCAACTAGAGAGCTGCCTTATGCGAGGTGGGAAAGCTAAGTCCTAGTATGATGCTAATAAAAGAAGCGGCTGTGCTTATCAAGCAGCTATACTTATAAGGTGAAGCGATTGAAAGGTTAAGATGATATGACATGCGAAACCTTTTTCTGATCGGCTCTCCTTTGGGCTGCCTCCTGCTGAAGAAGCACACGTTGTCTTGCCTGCTCCTCCAATGTAAGCAGCTGTTCTTCTTTCCTCCTATATCGCTCGGCCTCAGCCTATCGAGCAGAAAGAAATACGACGGATACCGTTAAAGGCGGGATCCAAGACGTATAATGGAAGAAGGGGCCTCCGGGCTCAGGCAACAAAGGTGATTGAAGTGGTGTCAACGAGCCTTAAAACCGGCATTTTAAGGCCATTGACAAGAGCAAAGAAACACAGAGTGCCTCACCGCTTACCAGCACTTGCTTCATCCTCTCCATCTCGATAGCTTCTTCTTCCCTTTGGATGTCCTCAACCGGCACACTGCTGACCAGTAACTCGGAGTTGGGTACAACCGCATCGAAGGTGCTCAAATACTCTGGAATAGCATCGCCTTCAAGAGAGCTCTGCCATCGAAAAATGCAAGGAAAAGAATGATGGGAGTTACGATGGCGAGAGAGGATGTTATCTACGTCTACATGCTGGTCTACTTCTGCAAATGACTCGACCCCACCTTGAGTGATGAAATGAAGCCTTTGCGTTCTTCTTGCTCTCGGGGCTTAGGAATGTCAGGAGATTTTAGGTAGGTGAGATCCTCATCGTCTTGACCCTCCGCATCTAACAATACGCGCAAGAGTTAGATACAGAGCCAGGTTGAGGTTACACAGAGTGATGAAAAGAAGAAAGCCTATCTACAGATAGACTCGTGTCCACCAGTACACAGAGAGCGATACTTCGCGGCCGTACTTGAAAGAGAGAAGAGATAGGTCTAGTTGCGGAACCTAGGCAGAATGATCAAAGTTTGAACGAGCCTCACCCAAGGATGTAATGACAATAGCCTCCGGTTTAAGGACCTCTAGCCTTGCGTTGATACTTCTCGTCTTATCCAAGAATCGCTCAGGGCTGAGGAAGCGTTCTCTCTTTGGGCCTGGTGACGACTTTGCGTCCGCGCCACTCTTTGCTATTGCGGCCACATGGTCCTCCTTCTGCTCTCCTACATCCGGTGTAGGAGCTGCTAAAGGACCCGTTGGTCTGCCGGAATCTTTAGATGGTCCGGACAGAATTCTGGCCTCTACCTCGCCCCGGATTGGTAGCTTCTTCTTCCTCTTCTTTTTGGGATCTTTTGGTCCTTTCCCTTCTGAATCTCTTTCCTCCGCTATTTCACCTAGGTCCTCATGGACCTTTTCACTGACGTTCACGCTGTTCTCTTCTTTCGTTTTCTCAACTCCCTCGTCTGCTTCCCTCCGGTTGTTAACAAGCTGTCCATCGACCAGTGATGAATTCCCTCGAGGTACGGCGAGGGACATGCCTTCTTGTTGTTCTTCTCGATTTCCTGCTTGTTTGTCCCGATACACTTTGTCTTGATCGTTCTCTTCTTTGGGCGCAGCGCCGGCGTCCTCCCCTTCCTTCTTTTCTCCCTTAACCGCCTCAGCTCCTGCACCAATGTTTACATCCTTCTGCGGAGCTGTCGACTGAAGCCCCTGGCCATTTTCTGCGGAGTGGGGTCCAGAAAAAAAATTTGGCTTTAAGCCGTGTGGCTCCTTCCCCTCAGTCCCGCCCACAATCTTCTGTTCAAGCAACACGGCTTCTTTTTCTTCAGAGGTTTTTGCCTCGCTCAATGGTTCAGTTCCTACTTCTGTTGGCTTCCCTTCCGTTCGACTAGCTGCACTCTCCTGACTTTCTTGGTTCCCCATCACGGACGCTTGTCCTCCTCCTCGATCGCTTCTTCCTCCTAGACTCCTGCCCGCCACCTTTTCCTCTGGGTAGGTACCGTCGGTTCGGCTTACTCTTTCAAGTTTGTCTTCCTCCTTGCTGTCATTCTGGTACTGCTCCTCAGGCGCTGATTTCTCTTGCTCGACTTGGTATTTATCGCCGGTCTTTTCATCTTTATCACTGATGGCACTTGCTGCATGCAATTCCTGTAGCTCTCTAGTTAAACCCGGTCCTGAATGAGCCACCGGTAGGCGCGATGATTCTGCCAAACTTCTCTGATCCTCAGTCATATTTATTCTGCCTCCTGGTTGTACAGAGCCATTCCTAGGAGAATACTCCGCTGCCTTAGCCGCAACTAGCTCTACAGGTTTCAGGCCCTGTGTCGATTGCCCTAGGGAGGCCATTGCGAATAATGAGTGGGGGAGATGGTGAGAGCGCTAGATACTGTCGAAGGGACTAGCAAAGACAGGGTCAACTCCAACATTTACATCCTCTACCTTGTTTTTCTTCAGTCCGATCTGTCTGAGGTACATACGAGACCGTCGACGTGTTACTGGGCTGGGTTGCGCTTGACTCTTTTCCTTCCTCGCTTCGTTCTGATAAAAAGCTCAGCTTTAGATGGACAAGCAGGGATGTAAACGCTGTCGAAGACGGGCAGACCGGCAAATTCAGAACGGAGACATCAAAGGTACAGGGTACTTACGCTTGCCAGATCCGTCCTGATGTATGGAGTCGTTAGAAGCGTTTGTCATCACCTTGCTTGGTCCTTCTTTGCTGGCTAAGTCAGTCTCCTTACGCTTCTCACTTGTGCTCCCAGCTGGAAGAAGGTTTGTAAGTAATCTAAGGAGACTAAGGAGAGACGGCGCTGGAAACAGCGAGAATCAAACAGGAACAGGTGTAGAGCCCTTTGTCAGAGTAACAATTGAAACTCAAATGGACGGCACATAGGAGGGCTCATACAATGGTAAGGGAATGAACGATGCATACAGAGAGACCTTGGCTGTCAGCGTGAGCTGAAGGACAACCGCTAGACACTTACAACTCTCAGGTCTCCGCGCTTTGGGGCTCTTAGCCGTGCCACTAGCCTCACCGTCCCCACCTCTCCCGTCACGCTCCGCGTCTTGTCCTTCTCTTAACCTGTCCAACTGTCGTTGAATCTCCTCCATTCTTTCTGTCAGCTGCCTCTGTTGTAAGTACAAGGGCTTGATAGAGACTTTCTCCTCTTTAGAGGGCTCCCTGCCATTTGCAGTGTTGAAGTCCTAAATGTACAAAGTGACGTGAGAAAACAGGAGGTGGCCATGAAAAGATCAGAGGGGAGCCACGATCAAGGGGAAAACAACGATAAAAGTGAGACAAAGTGTATGTCAAGGGCAATAAGGACGGAATTACATTGGTAAGGCCATGTCATGTTACAGCAGAGCAAAAGCACTGATTAACCATGGGCAGGTAATACGTAATGGTCGCAAACCTACCGCTATCCACGTCTTTATGGCTGCTCGCACAACCTGTCTCTCTTTCTTGAGTTGTTGAAGAAGTTCTTCTAGCCCTTTAACGTCATACCTAGACGCCAGTAAGCCTCTTGCTTAATAATGTAACACCGCATTCTCGAGCTTGCCCTAGCTACCGGCCATGGCTCTTCCATAAGAAACTTTTATGTCCTTTAGTGTCAAATGCTTTTTGATACGTCTGTCTAGCCGCTCATGGTGGTTTCTTCTCATATATCTATATGATCAAGCTTACATTTCTCTTAGTGGAGCCTTAAGGGTGTCGGTTGGGGTTCCGTCGGGTGCCTTTGGCCCAGATGCGATGCCGGTCCTTGAGACCTCTGCGGAGAAATACAAGTGGGTCCCACGACCATAATGTGAGAAACAAGCAAAATGAGGAGCCACAAAATGTTAACCTTCAAAATCTGGAACGCCGAAGGTCGCTCGCTCATCGGACGCAAGGGTTCCTTTTATAGGGCTGACTTCCGGACGTGTTTCTCTCACACTCTCTGATGCAGTGTCTCCTCCAGCAGCCACCTTCTGTTCCTAGGTGAGGGAATTAAAGAGATTTCTGTAAACCAAGGCACTAGATGACGACCCCCAATCTATCAACCCTTTCCTTTCTTGGAGCCCTATCTGGAGTTATGTGGACCATGGGATGATGTCATTGTCGCTCTTCGTTCGTTGCTTCTCAGTCTTTCACTTCTCTATATACTACTTCTTACTCGTTCTAGCTCGCCAGGGTTGCTATGTCTGTTTGTCATCCCGTAGACTGGTCTTACCTCAGAACTTGAAGTGGTTATTTTCGACGTCAAGGGCGATAGGAGGACTTTTGACGCTTGCGCTGAAGGTAATCTCGACCCCAACGCCTGCGAGATGGGAACAAGCGACTCGGCTCCTGCGGGTTCAGGTGGCATCGCAGCCCGCAGACTTTGTGCTGGAACCCCAGAAGTGGCTTGCAACTGGGCTTGGGAGGTAGCTGTCCCTGTCCTATCCTCACTGAACTGGAGATTGTTTGCCCGCTGCTGTTGTGTCTCATCTTTGTCGGCCATGGCAGATGACGGTGTAGGAAGCTCCTTATCTCTTGGGGAGGATATAGGCGGGGTAGAGTCTTCATCCTGTACGACACTGGGACCCTTTACCATTTTCTTAGGCTTTGCCATGGGCGGCCGGACATTTGATGGCTGCGAAAGAGACATGCGTGGCTCGGTCTGCTTCTCTGGTGATGCAAGACTTCCATCTTCTCCGGCTCCATCGCCTGGCCCCTGTGTCTCAGACGCTCTGGGCTGAGACGATCCCGACAGGGATTGTTGAAGAGCTTCAACCTGACTGTTGAGCTCTCGTTGCTTGGTGTAGAGTTCCTTAATAGCCTTCTTGTCATTCTTATCTGGCTCGCGACCTTCTCGGACCGTAAACTCCTAAATCAGGCAAGATAGTGATAATGTGAGAGTCATTGGTCTGGAGGAGACAGAGATACTGCGCAAAGAGAACCCACACACAGTCCATCAACTATATCAGTGTAGAAAGAAGGGAGTTGGGACTTAAGAGACGACGTCTTGAAGGAGCAATGCAGCGCTCTCAAACATCCAGAAGAAGAATGTCAAGAATATTAGGTAGAACAGTGACTCATACCGCTATCCAATCTTTGATCTCGGCACGAATGCGGTTCCTCTCTCTCTTGATCTCGTCAATCTTTGCTTTGACGGCGAATGGACTGATAGAGCACGAGCAGGACCCACAAGGAAGAGAGGAAGATTTGAGAATCATGAGCATACAGGCGTGTTCTTCTTACTCTGGAGGAGGTGACCTGCGTGCTCTCAGATTACCTTTCATCAGGAGTTCCGATTGTCCCTTTCTCTGCCATCGTTGATGCAATGGATGCCTCTTAGCATAGGATAGCTCCTGAATGAAGCAAAGGTTCAGTAGGAAGGTTCATTGCCTCGTTTCATAAGTAGCTCGTAAGCCAGCCGCTCGATCATTCAGCTGGCACCAGCCCGCTTCTCATCATTCGCGCCCTTCTCACGGAGCATCTCCTCATCCGCTCGCCCTGTATCCTCCCTCTAGTCAATCATCTCTGCCTCCGGATAGACTTCCAACGTGTGAGCTCTCTTCCTTCTGATGCCTTCTAGGAACTCTGGTCCGCTCCTCACCCTCTCAACCGCCATCCATCATCGATCATCCGCCTGGCTGTCCCTGCGACAAGCCGCCTCCTTCTGCTACAGGTAGTCCCGCTAAGAAGCCGATCTGACGGTTCGCTAGTTCCTTTGAAAGGTTTCCGAAACCTTGAAGCTGTCTATTATTACTTTTGAAACCTTGATTCCTTCCATAACTGAAACTTTATTAGTTTCCATCTGTTACCTTCCTCTGTCTTCTGACGCCGCTTCTGCGCTCCCATCTTCTTGGTGTCTCCAATGGCAGCAACAACAGCAGCATTCTGAAGGTTGCTTCTTATTACCGGCCATAGAGATTGTATGGAGTCTGTTGCTGCATGGAGCTAACAAGAGCAATGATCTCCCAGTCGTCTGAGATCTCTGTCCTCGCCTTAGCAACCTGTTCATGTCACCTAGCTGTTCCAGCCTATAATATGGCTCGAGATAGGTTCTTGTTAAGGTCAAGGGGGCGTCAGAGTGGTACGGACGGCATCATCAAGGTCAAAGTGGGCGCCTAGAGAGGTACTGACGGTGATCAGGAGAAGGATGGGCAGAGCACTTTTCAGCTGACGTCGTGTCGCACTGATTACGGCCCATGCCTGCCGCTAAGTGATAGTGGTGACGCTTCTTGGTATCACGCTACCAGAACAATGGTCGGTCGGCAAAGGATGCCGTACATGGGCACCGATTGCTCCTCTTCATTGGTCTCTGGATTTACTTGACATACTAGCGAGAGGGCGAAGACTTGTGGGATCAAGATTGAGTAGCCCACTCTGGACCAACAACAATTATGCTCAAGATACCGCGAAGAAGTCATTCTATACCAGCGAGCACCCCATCAGTATCTTAACTTATCTAGGGCCCATCAAAAATCAGTACATGATGGCATACAGCAGCAGGCGTGACCTCTTTTGAAGCCTCCTTGCATTACTGAGGGCAGCGCGTCATTTTGTGGCAAAAGGGTCGTCATCTTTGTAGCTAAGTAGTATTTTTAACGTCGTCGTCCGTATACCTCTTGCCATGGGTTCTTGCTGAGGTCAACTGTGTGGCATTCCCTTGTATCAATAAGTTGTCCAGCTGCTAATAAGGTGACCGATCTGCGTCCTCTGGCACCTACTTCTTACTTAACGTTAGGACCCATATCTTCTCCTCCTCTCCAAGAACCTTTTCTCCTTGCAGCTTCGACTTCAGTGATCTATCCTCAGACTACGCTTCCACTAGTTGTTTTCCGCGGGCAATGCAGCGTATAAAATCCAGTGAACTTATTATTAGAGGCCTTTGACGCTGCCCTTCCTTCTCGGTCCGATGCTCTTACTTCCGGTTTCCTTCCTTGGTCCAAAGCGCTCCCAGCAAAGGCTGGAATCAGCGCCATTCTGGTGGGACGTCTTCCCTTCTGCCAGGGACAGTCAGATATTTTTCTGGGTGCGCAGGCGTCTCTTGGGCCCCAGACTCAGCCAGCCTCATACTAAGAATCCTCTCGATGATGCATCTTCAGAGCTCCAGAGATGCTTCTGACAACGTCACAGAGTCTCAAGGACAGATGGTGTTGCAACAATCTAGGCCTCTATTTTAGGTACGATGTCCGTAAATCTGGGCCACTAAAGGAGTAATGTGTATGAGTACGTTGTATGGGGTTCGTATCAGCAAGCGATGGGTAGGGCGAGAATCCTTTTTTCAGTTTCTTCTTTCTGCTGGAGGTCTGAAACCCCATAGTTATAACAGGCCCCCTTTAAATAAACGCGAAATCACCTTCCAAAAGTAGTTGTAAGCCTCCGAAACTATCAGAGTTCGCCATAACTTTAAAAACGGGGGCATCTCTCTCTCTCTCTCTCTCTCTCTCTCTCTCTCTCTCTCTCTCTCTGTCTCTGTCTCTCTCTCTCTGTCTCTCTCTCTCTTTCTCTTTCTCTTTCTCTCTCTCTCTCTCTCTCTCTGTCTCTCTCTCTCTTTCTCCTTCTCTCTCTCTTTCTCTCTCTCTTTCCCTCTCTCTTTCTCTCTCTCTTTCTCCCTCTCCCTCTCTCTGTCTTGTTCTCCCTTTCTCCCTCTCATTCTCTCTTTCTTTCTCCTTGCACTATGCTCTTTCTCACCTAATCCTCCACTCTCCCCTTTCCCTGATGTCTCCTTGCTTCCTGCCTCGCGCCTTCCTCGCTTCTGATTCGTTTGTTCGTCGCCTGAGGTGACCTGACAGACAAGAAGCAGGTAAAGGCTTTAGAAGAGCGGCGAGGAAGAACAGTCATCAAGTTGCTGATGCGCGCAAGAGGAGCGCCAAAGGAAGCGGGGGCGCGCTTCTGAGAGTGGTAGCTGCTTATGGCCCTCGTACTGCGCCGGTTGTCTGTACTTCAACCAGTGATACTCAGATCCCTCGCAGGTCTTCCTCGGCCTATTGTTGGCACCGTCACGACCAAGTATGGAATGGCTTTCCTGCCTCTCCGTTTCTCAATGACCTACTCTCGTCCTCTGCTGAGCTCTCTCTGACCGTCGTGCATGGTGTCTCTCTCTGTCCGTTATGAACCCTTATCGAGGGCTTTACGACGCCGACGGACGAAGGTCTTAGTTCGGCAAACTCTTCTCATGCCGTGGCTCATAAAAGCGTTATGCTGCTTCTTGGTCGTAGGAGGATGAAGGTGTACACCAAAACTGGGGATAAAGGCACATCCCAACTCTATTCCGGAGAGAGGAGGAGGAAAGATGACAAGGTAAGGCTCCTTCTCACGCAGGCAGCCACGGTGCTACATTGGAACAGCTCTAGGACTTTTGAAACGTTGAGCCTATGAGACACAAGCTTGATGTCCACTAGCGTTGATTGCCAGCTGATTATCTATACTATTAAGGTTTTCAAAGCGCTAGGCGACACAGACGAGCTCAACGCCGCTATGGGCGTCGCTCGCGAGCATCTGACCTTCCAGGAGGGGAAGCTAGGAGAGAGACTTGAGATCATTCAATCACTTCTCTTTGACGTCGGGTAAGGCTCCACGATAAGAAGCGGTGACTTTAACAGAAAAGCAGTAAAGATGCAGGCTAAGGGACAGCAATTTATGCCTTGCGTGGCACAGGTCATGCATTGCTACCCCTCATAGCTCCGCATCTGAGCGGAAGCTGAACCGCGTGGCTTTCCACCCGGCAAATGTGACTGATCTTGAGCAGTGGATTGACGAAATGGAGACAGAACTCCCGAGGCTTGTGAACTTTATCCTTCCGGTACCTATGTAACTCTCGTTTACACGGCAGTCTCCTCTGTATCCTTACCAGAGCTTGCTCATAGTCGGGTGGACTCTGCAGTGCTCACCTTCACTTGGCGCGCACAATTTGTCGGAGGGCAGAGAGACGAGTAATAGGATTGATAGAGGACAATGAGGTAGATCGAGTTGTGGGGATGTATCTGAACAGGTAAGTCATGGGTGCAGAGGAAGCATGTCCGCGATATGCTCCTTCTGATTCCTTTTATCCTCTCCTACAGGCTTAGCGACTTCCTCTTTGTCGCTGCTCGCTATGCAGCGATGAAATCTGGGAACACAGAAAAGATATGGAGAAAGACAGCGAGGAAAGAGGAAGGGTGCGTAGACAGTAAGGACGAGAATACAAAGAATGACAAAGAATGAAGGGTGCGGTGAAAGGACCTAGTCCTCCTTTAAAGAAGAATAAGAACTGATGATGTTTGGCTGGACCAATTTTCGTAGTTACATTGAGTGTGCTAACAAACCACATCACGTCTTGACCCTAAGTTAAAATGGCCTTGGTCACTGCAAATGTATAGAGTGCACGTGAAAGAGTTAATAGTCCGTCTGAGAGGTAGAGCACATAGAGGGGATGGGTAGGGCGGTAGATACTAGTACGACAAGAGCTGGCAGCTTGAACCAGTGGGCCAAAGAGCTAGAGCTCGCCGATCACAACGCATGGGGCGTGCTGCAGGTTACCTAATGGCTCCAAGTTCGGGGCCTGAGTGCCGTATAGCCGCTTGATAACTTCACTAGCATGATTGATGAGGCGGGAGTTCAACCCATCCTCGTCATCGGTGGCCCTTTTGTCCTTCATTCTCTCTTCCTCGATCGCTCGTCCAGTCTGAAGTTTAACAAGGGTGAAGTTGCAACCAGTCGGAAAAGGGTTAAGTGGTATATTCTGTGGCAATGTTTGTGGGCGAGAGCAGCGAGTCAGAGACAGGCACTGACCATTAGCAAGCCAAAAGCTGCTCTCAAGCTTTCTGGGTTGTTGGACAGCGCTGCGGCAAAGTGTTTTCTTGCATTTTTCAAGTGCTCAAGGCTGCCAAGACTATAGTACACCTGAGGGTTGCCGTGTTAGACCAAGAAGTAGGATCCATGTCCTGCCACCACGGGCACAAAGGACAGACTTGGTGTTTGGCCCTATCAGAAGGACTTCTCAGACCCTCACCTCTCCAAGCTCAATATGCGTATAAGGGTCGAGGGGATTTGCCATGACAAGCTCCTCCAAACAGAAAGCGGCAGAGCGATAATTTCCCATGGAAATATGGATTGCAGACAGCTCCTGCCACTGCAACGACGACTTGTTAGCGGCGTTCCCAACCACATGTAAATCGGGCAGGTTCAGTGGAAGGGTACGCAGACGACAGAAAGGACCTATGGTGAGCGCTAGGGTGGAAGTCTAGAAGAGGGGACGACATCAAGGCCGGAGATCTAGGCCACAAGCGCACTACTGTTGCTCGACTCACCAATTGCGTATCGTTTGGAAACTGCTGCAGCGTCAGGTTGAGTAGTTTGATTGCGTCCAACTGCTTTCCCTGCGCTTCCAGTAGTGACACTTGGCGCTTCCTTACGAGCTGAGGCGTAGCGGAAATGGAAAGGAAGTGACATGGGCACAGACGATGAGGACCAATTCAGGACAGAGAGTTCGTCAGAAAATGACACTTCTCGCTTACCACGTTGAGCGGGTGTTCTCGCAGTATATCAGAGTAAATCTTCTCTGCTTCTGTGTACTTGCCTAAGAATTCCTGACTTTATGGTTAGCCCACTGAGATTCTTACACATCCGTCGAAGAGTGGCCCTTGTGATGGGGTATGGCTTTTAGCTTATGATACTCTAACGTGACAAGCCCCGTCGTACTATTCTCTCTTCCCTCTTTCATTTCCGGCCTCAAAGCTCCCAGCACTGCAAGGCCCCTCCACACCAGCGAATGCCTAATCTCACTCTTCACTTTGTCCACCCTAATGGTTCAGCCTTGCACCTCGCTAGCCATACCCGAGCTGTTTTACCTGCTTCATTCCGGACAACCTTGCTACGCGTATGCTTTTTGGAAACTTGGTAGTAAGCGCCTTCTCGGGTTAAGAATCATGAGCTTCTCCTTGACGATCAAGGACCATGTAAAAGAAACATTACCTGTAGACTTCGCTGTAATTAAGGAGAGATGGTCAGGCTTTCAGTGAGATAGGCGTAGCTCAAGACAGTCGGGGACAGCACTGATAAGTATAGAAGTGGAGGAAGGGACTTGAGCGGACAATTTCAAGAAGGGGAGCAGGATAGATTACTACGGACTAAAACAGAAGGATCCAAAGGACAGAACGAGACACAGACAGAGAGTATATAGGAGAGGTCGCGCAGCAACGCTTACGTCTGCCAGCTTGAGATCGCCGACGTCGAGGGCGGCAATGAAAACCTGTTCGTGAATATTCCATACTACATACGAAAGGATTAGCACTGCAACGATGTGTCGCGACCCAGAAACTCAGCACAACGCACCATCGTCGCCCAGGCGCCTTTGATAGTTGTCCAATAAGACTTTTCCATACTTCGCCACCAGATCAGAGCGCCTAACCTGGAAGACAAGAGGTCATGATTCTGCGCTGCCGCTAAGTGTTAAGCTTTGACGACACCTTTTCTTTCCGAACATAAGCTAGAAGCTCCCATAGAGGGGTGAAAGCGATCTTGCCCCCAACTTCTACAGCAGCAACCAGCTCCTCGAGGCTCGTCGTGTTGGCCATTGAGAACTAGATTCTTTAAGAACAGCAACAAGAGCGTGAAGTGGCGCTTCCCTACGATCAGATACTGGGACTTTGCCCCAGTGTTAACTGAATATCCTGTGCTAGACTAGCCTTCGTACTTTTGAAGCTGTTGGAAGTGAAGCTTCATGACTGACGGTGCTTCTCTGACTTTGAGATGGACACGATGATGACACGTCTGAGGCCTCCTTGCAGCTCTCCTTGCCTTACTGACACTTGGATTTGGGTATCATACCGAATCTAGACCCTCCCAGCCGAATGTAATGTTTGACTCTCTTCTCGGCACTTTCGCTATGCATGACGGTAATGGTCGTAGCCGAGAATAGTCCGAGGCATACTGATCGAGTTTTTGATGGAAAAGCAGGAGCCCTATCAGGCCATCGGCATCGAAGATCCTCACTTTATACGCTTGCCACAGAAGGCGTGCTTCCGTTCCTTCACCCTTCTCCTCTTCAGCATGACAAATATTAAAAAGAGAGACGTCTTACGTATGAAGTCCGCACAGTGGATTGCTCTCCTCGAGGAGGTCATTCAGAGACTGGCATGTCGTTGGAAGCGCTTGGAAGATTGATGACAGAAGACCAAGCAGACGAGGCTATGATGTCAGCATGATACCACAGGGGGACTAATATGCTAAGGGCGCAGGCGACCCTCAAGACGTAACATTGCATAATCTCATATACGTGACAGGTTTCGGTTTGAATCACCAGGGTCAATCCATGTTGAGGCACCTTTTTCCTTGCAGCGTGGTTTGACGACTTTAGAGACATATGGAGCCTGTTTCTACCCCCATTATCTTCGCTCCACCGCCAGAGGGCAGAAGCTACGTAGCTCGATGTACCTCTCTTCACTGACTCTCTTGACAGACGGGTCTTCAAGTTCGCGGCAAGCGGCGGGGCTGACGTTTCCTGGTCTTCGCATAGTCGTAATCAGTCCAAACATCAAAGGAGCGGTTAAGAGAGAGACCCTATCGCGCCGAAGCACTTTGCTTGAGCCCCTATGAAGTCCCATAGAGTGAGCTTTTTATTTGCCCAAGGCTAGACCTGGCAGCATAAACTGTGCCCTATTGACCACATAAAGGCCTCCAGATTCACAGACTCCCATAACCACATCGTCTGTTGCGTGGGATCCCGAATCCACGCTAAGCACATCAATGCCAGTCCAGCTAGATAGGAAAGGGACCAAAATGACAGCGAGAGCACAAGGACGGAAAACGACAGAGTTAGAAGGACGCGGCAGGCGAACTATACTTCTTCCCAATATGATTGGCTATCAACAGAAATCCGGTTCTGACGAACGAAGTGACACAGGCACAGTGTAAAGAATCTACTTCTCACCTAGAGTCGCTTCTAAAGCCAAGGCGGTGGTTCTGCTGCAAGAGACTCTGTGACGGCTTGCCACTGTCTCTTTCTCCTCCCTCTGAGGGCTGTCCGGCCCTTGTTAGAGAAGCGCCACCTTTAAACCGTCCACACATAAGCTCATTGTCTAAGCCAGCAGCATAGCAAACGTTTTCATGGGAGGGAGAGGCCAGCAGCGCGACACAGTCATACTTCAACGGACATTTCCACCTATCGGGAGAAGTGTGTTAGGGCCTCGTGAACAGACATGATCGTCAAGAACGAGATACCGCCATTCAGCCCGCTAGGATGATATAGAAGAAACCATGGCCTTCAAGTGCATAAGGAAGTTACCTGTTTCGCACCCGCCAGGTTCTTGAGTCATAAACGTACACAACCCGATCTTGACCAGCGCAGATAATACTGTCACCAGCACAGGACGCCATTGCATAAAGACATGAGTTACGTGAGGGAGACGTCCTAGCGATACAACCGCCTTTCTCCCTGGCCCGCGCGTCCCATACAGATAACTGCAGCGCAAGTTTAGCAAGAAACATACGCAAAAGTGATAAGGGGGTAAGACGTTCAAAGCAACTGCGACCGGAAGGTAAGTAAGAGGAGTTAGATGTCCGCCTACCTGACTGTACTCGGTCACTGCCACAAGTGGCTCGCGCATGCGTGATGACTCCACATACTGCACTTGAGTGGGCGTCTGAATAAGGTCAATGGACCGGACGATTGCTCCCGTATCCAAGCTGTGGAGAAAAAGCCTCCTAGCAAACAGTTGACAGGAAGCCATCTGGGAATATCCTTAAGAAGATCTTCCATTACAGCGCTAGGATAGTGAGACAACTTTACCTGAGAAAGGGTTGTCGGACAAAAGGACAGACCTGCCCAGCCTTGGTCGGCTGCGAGATGGCATTCGATGGTTGATGTCCGCGTTTTAACGGCCTTTGGAGTAAGCCTCGGCTTCTTGGTGGGCTGTGCTGTCTCCACGTTTTCGTGATCTGTTGCCTTGCCATTTGGTCTGTTCTCTACGACTGAAGCCTCCCAGTTGGCCCCGAGGTGGTTCAGTAGAATCTGGCCTCTGGCGTCAATGGAAGCGAGGACTAAAAGCACACCAGTTGTTACTAATGACTTTGGCCAGGATAATGATGAACCGAGATGAGCTGATGCTTGATACCTAGGGATCCATCCTCTTCCCGTTTAGATATGACGGACTGCAGCATATCACACGTCGTCAGAAGTATAGCGGAAACCGATTGCCAGGATCTCGACAGTGTTGATACCTGAATCTCGTACTTGTGAGACGTGCCCGAGGCAATGGCCCTCGTTGTCAGACTATCGAACTCTAGGATAGTACTTATCCCCAAACCCTGCGTCCCAGCCTTGATGTCGCCAGCGTCCTCAGCCAACGACCACTAGGGCATCCAAAACAGAGCTGTTAGCGAGAATATAAGTATCTGGCGTGAGACCTTCCTACCATAGATAAGTATAGTTCATGTTGATTTGCCAAAACACATTTGTCAAGACCTAGCGCTGACAACCTAGTGGGTTGAAGAGATCCAGCGCTGATGGTGTCACAGACCATAGAGCCTGCCAAGACTCCGCGATGGAGGTACGCGAGGTCTGGTATATGGTGGTAAGCATCACCCTTGCTGGAGTAGCAATCTTACAGACTCTCACCCACCTTGGACTTGCTGAGCAAATCTCTGGCCGTTCTTGATACGCTCATAAGCCGATTTGCCCTTCCGTGCGCGCCCACCGCTGCTACTATTGCCGAAAGAGCTCATCTTCAAGAGGGATGCCCTGGCTGACAAATCCCTAGCAGCTCTTCACCCTCTGGCTCTCTACCCCTCAGTTGTCACGTCATGGTCGTAGCATCACTTATATCTCAGACTCTATCCCCATGCCCTCCTGACGACAAATCGGAGGCCTTATTATGTTTGTCTTGCCGCACCGAGCAACGCCAAAGAGCTCGGGACCTTCAACGAGGCCAACGGTTCTGTCATCAGAACTCCTTGTACCACGTCGCTCTCCTCCACCAAACACTAACATCATAAAGGGGAAACGCCTTTGAAGCCATCATCCTGCATTGGTCATCACCCATAGAGGGTTACCTGGGTTACTAAGGTTATGATTAAACAATTATAGATTCTAGGGACCATTCTCCGTCGGGTCACATGAGTACTGTGACCCACTCTTCGTCGGGTCACATGGTTACTGTTCAATGCGCTGCTGAAGAGCTTGGTTGGGACATTGAGCTTTGTGTTGCTACAGATGTAGATCTATTCTTCTCTCAAAGGTCCAATGTCAGCAAAAAGCCATAGAAGGACCTTGGAAGGACATAGATCCAGAATGGAGGATTGTAAAGGAAGCAGAGGTGATAGCATGCAGGTGATTATAAAGTTCTTTTTTCCCAAGGAACAATGGAGCAGGAGGAACAACATCTACCAAGGTCTGTTGGATGAGACAACGTCATCGGATATTTTATAGAGGGGCAGTCCACCGAGTCAAAGAGAAAAGAAGTGGTGGACCTGTGGTCGAAGGCTCCCATAAAAGAAAGACTAATATAATAGGGCTACACCAGGATATCATCATTATTAGGCCAATGACCGTATCATCATCGTTGGAAGTGTACAACCAAGGCTTTCTCATAGCAAACAGGCATAAGGGAACTTAATAAAACTACCACTGGGAACCCTCAGTTGGGGCATTCCAGCTGCCTGTGGCTGCGGGGGCAGCAGCCTCGCCAGTCCAGCCACTCTCAGGAGCTGCTCCCTCCCAGCCTGCCTGTCCAGCAGGAGCTGCAGCGGCAGGAGCCTCATAGATAGGAGCCTCAGGAACGTACTCAGCCTCAGCACCAGCCTGCTCCCACGCAGAGCGAGCACCAACAGGCTCTTCAAACCCACCAGCCTGCTTAAACGTATTGTTAAATACCCATCCGTAACCTCAACAAAGTCAACCTGGACTGACCTGGGCCTCTTCAGCCTTCTCAAGCTCTTCAATGTCTCTGTAGAAGAAGAGGTCTACTGGAACATCCCAAGGCTGAGATCTAGAGATAGTGCCACGAAGGCGAAGTACCTCTCTGGCAAGAAGCCAGTAAAGGAGACCAATGGAGAGCTTTCCCTTGTTGTTTGCAGGAATAGCGCAGTCAACGTACTACGGACGAGAAGGGGGAGTGACTTTAGCGATAGGAAAGCCTTTTCGAACATTTCTGTGTCGCACCTGAAGGGGAGAATCAGAATCGCAGAAAGCAATAACAGGCACGTTGACGTATGCAGCCTCCCGAACAGGCTGTGCATCCGTGCGTGGGTCCGTAACAATCAGAAGACGTGGCTCCTTGAACTGCTTGGTGATCTGGTTGGTGAAGGTACCAGGTGTGAAACGGCCAGCGATAGCCTGTGCTCCAGTGTACTGGGCAAACTTGAGAACAGCCCTCTGGCCATAAGGACGAGCGCTGATAGCAATGACATCATCAGGTTGCTCAATAGCAACGATGATGCGGGCAGCAAGCATGAGCTTGTCCCAGGTCTTGCCAATGTTGATGATGTGAACACCTGCAGCTCACGGAGATCAGCTATCCCACCTATAGCTCATGCGAAACTGTCCTTATGGTGTCTTACCGTCATTACGTCTCCTCCAGACGTAATCTGCCATCATGGCATCGGCGTTCTTGGTACCGATGTGGACCTGAGCGGCCAGCATCTTCTGAATATCCTCATCCCTAAAAATAAAAGTATCATCAGCGCAACTCCTCCTCCTCAATGACCGGCCGGTTTCAGCTCTCACACCAATTTCGACTTCACAAACTGCTATCTGACATTGGCCATTCTGCCAACGCGAGCAATCCTGCTTCTCTGGCGACCGGACTTTCGGCCGCACACCGCAGAATACCTCCTATGACCTACTTCATCCCCATCAGACTCAGCAAGGTACTTACTTCGTGCTGTGCGCCATGGTTCCTGGAAATCCGTGGTTAGCTGCGGTGTAGCCTGTTCCCGAATGCCTGGGTTTCACGCTCCAGCTTCATTAACCAGATCGGCAGGCAATTTCTCGGTCGCCACTCAATCTTGCCTTTCCGTCGATAGCCTTGCCGCAACTTGGCGGCAGTCCGTCATATTACTACGGCGCCAAGACATTGGTAATCCTCACTGTATCGGAACTACTACTGCGTTTGGGCTGCCGCTGTCCACCACCACATGGGTTCCCAGCCATTCAACCATAAAACCCCTCTACTTTACGAGCGAAATCTGAGCTAGAAAACTAGAGGGCTTTTAAGCGCAACAAGGATGAAAGCAGTAATCCATTCTTATGGGTAGTCAGTTACTGAGATAAGGGCAATCGCTGATTTAGTTTTTCGCTGTTGACCAGATTGTGATGGCAGTGGAGAAGAGCCCCAAGAGACATGCAGAGACCAGCAGCAGCGTGTGAGGCAACATAGCAAGAGAACACACAGGCTTCCGCTCCAGCTTGAGCATGTATGCCGCCGGCACAGCAAAGCACACTAAGGAAGTACATATATAGAGAACGTTAGTACTAAGTCAGATGCCATGGAAGGAGGGAGCTTCTCCTTAAGGGCAAGCGTCTTACCGATAGCCGAACAAGTGCCGCCGATCATCCCAAAGACTACGTTAATGGATGGGCAGAATATGGCTACGGCTAGCGCGCTTAGAACGAGACTCACTGAAAGTAAGACATGGCGAAGGGTTGACTCCGGCCAGCTAGACAGAAAGTTAGGGTCTTCAATGGTGAAACCAAGTGCAATAATAGGGCAGCACGTACTTTGAAAAACACATGACCTCAATGGTGAACCTGCAAGGGAAGATGTTCAGTGGAAACGCTACGGCGACGGTGAAGGTGATTGCCGCTCTGCAGAATGCAATCAGGATATCCTTTCTGCTAAAGCTAAGGAGAATATTGCCTTTTGCCTCTGCCGAAGTGAGAGAATTTCCGAAAGCCAGGTAGCCGCATAGTCCGATAGCGAAGTAGACAATAAAAGAAATCGCGGTTGCCCTATCTACCACCTATTAAGTGGTGTTAGCGTACAGGTAGAAGCGCGATGGTCATGGCATCGATTACCTTGTTCATTCGGCGGACATTTGGACGTTGTAGCTCGGTGTAGATGGAAAATACGTTGACCTGAGGTAGTAAAAAATGATAACAGTGAATTGTTAAAAGCTATGGAGAATGCAAACAACAGAGGTGGTACGTGGCTTTCGCACCTGGCAGGTGAAGGCAAACATAACTATAGGCACCCCAAGGATACATTCGACACCTTTTTCCACGTTGAAACCCCACTCCACAGTAGGATGCACCCCAGAGTGTTGCACAATAGATATCGATCGTGCGGAGACCGAGATAACCATAAAGATGATGGAAAGGACACCTGAAACTCCCGTTTAGTTCACTTCAAGTGCAAGCGTAATAAAACAATCGCCTTTCTATACCTAGAGTGCTTGAGGTCTGCAGACTCGATATATCCCTAAGGAGAGATAATGGCATCATAATGACGAAACAAAACCCAGACATCAAAAGCCAGCGTTCGCTGAGGATGGACTTCTCCCCAAAGAGCTCCGCCCCAAGAGGAGTGATGATGTCACCCAAAGTCACCTAAGGACTTCATTAGTAGGGCCTCTAACCTCTTCACATGGTCGCCAAACTTACCAGATAGGCAACAGCAATACTAAAACAGAACACAAGGATGTTGACTGCAATGAAAATTGTGCCTGCCTTCCCGAAGCAGTATAGTGCTAGATCTTCATAAGACTTCAACCTAAAATGGAACTCAGTATATATGGCCCTGCTATCCAGGGGGTCACACAAAAAGTACCCGGTCTTCTCTCCCGCGTGTATAAGTAGTCGGATGGTATAGACTGTCAATAACGATGCAATCACCAGCTGAGCAATAGCAAAGGTCACTCCTGAGACGGCAAACGCGTAAGGCAAAGAAAGCGCCCCTACATTTATAAGGATAGTCAGGCGTGATGTGACCTAAAGGGGGCCATGAATGCACCATAATATCACCCACCTGCTCCCAGAGTCGCCCCTGCGAGGTTGAAGACGGAGCCTCGAATAGACCCTGGCGAAGGAATCCATGATTTCTCTTGTTCGGTCTAAGTGGCTAAGAAGGTAAGTTGACTTGTACAGCATTGGTGCACATCTGGAAATCGTACGGTTTGATTTGCTACACTCCTCCTCTTTAGGAGGGTCCCAGGGCTTGACGTGAGTAGAGACCTTTGATTCTCGTCTTCCTATCAAGCGTATAGAAAATCTTAGGTGTGTAGAAAGGCGTAAGTTTGACATGGACAAACCTCAAATAGTAGGGGCTTATATCCCAGCCGGGACATTAAAATGTCTCTGGTACTCAAGCTCTCGCGATGTAGCACTGGTGCGTCATACTAGGTCGCTAATGGGTCAGACGAGGCTTAATGTGCGATGTATAGGAAGCTTACCCGGGGAGCGGTTTGGGCCCCATCTGATCCCGTCCGAAGCAGTGGCTGCCTCTGACTCTGATCCATTATAACCAGGCCTTAACCCTTCAACTAGGGTAGAGGCTGAAGCGTGACGTGAGTAGAGAGTCAATCAAAGGTCCTCGCGACTTTTCTCCACTACTGAATTGCGCAGTCCACAATAGGTTGTTGTCCACCCCTCGCTGCTTTTATAACCACGTTCCGATCTCTTCATTCAAAGCACATACGACGGCCCTTCTGAAGGCTGTTGATGAGAGAAAGGTGATGGCAGATAAGTATCTAAAAGAAGGCAACCTCTACTGCCCTGCGGATGAGAGCAGACGAAGAAAATAGCGTTTCTCTGCTGGTGCAGCTGTCGGGGCCGATCCTTCAACCTTCAACTACCTTGTACACCTTTTGATACCCTTTTGACACCAAGAATTGCTGTTGTCGTTGTTTCCGTAGTTCGTTTCCAATGTTTGCTGTAACCTTGTTTTGAGGTATTGTTAAACCCCCTTTGGTCAAGTGTAGAAGCTGAACAGGGTTTGTGCTTATCTGTGTTGATGGAGCACCTTCTACAAAACCATCTTTGTTGTCTAACAGGAAAAACAGTGATTGGGACTTCGTTGGATACAGACTCAGAGGGGAACTACAGTGTACGGCGTACAGCAACCCAAAAAAATGTGTAGTCCTTGACCGTCGTTGAAGGGACATGGGACAGTGGAGTAATGAGACAGAGAACGAGACAGAGAAGGGAGACACACAATCATAATCACCACATTATATAGTAATCATGCAAGACAGAGGCACTCCTAGACAGCTATAGAAAGGCAAAAGAAGGGTTCCATGTTCAAGTCCGAGACACAGCATGAAAAGGGAAGGGAGGATGAGCGAGGATCCTCTCACTAGAAGAAAACGAAGAACGGTTCCGCTGTGCTTCACTTGAGGCGGCTTGCGGCGTGAAGAGAGGCGATGAGAGAGGCAATGGAGCTTCGGCTTGGTTATGCTCGCGTACTGTTCAGCCTTCCTCAGCGTCCACAACTGTCTAGCGGTCTGACTGGCGCCGGACAACGGATGCCACTATAAAAAAAGAATGGACACATATGACTGTGATACGAGATATCAACATTTCACCTGCCAGGGATTAACTTAGGCCCAGAGGAGCAGTTGGATTGTGATTCGAAGCGCGGAGAGAGAGCAAGGGGAAGGAAGGATGCCTAGCTTCATCAGTGAAGGGCAGTCTGACATTAGCGTCGGTGACGCTTCACCAAAGAGCGCGAGGCACAGGAGTACGAACCTACAAATGTGACTTCGTCCCAAACATGTTTGTACTAAGGTCTATCACTTGTTCCTCGTCCATGGCACGTATATCCGCCTGCACTATATCCACTTCCTAGCCGAGGCCGACTCAAGACTCCAGAGACTGTCGAGCAATGGGGGCAAGCAGCGGATACTGCTTGTTAACAATGTTCTTCCTGTTAAACTAAGCAAGGTCAGACTTCATCGTTTAAAATATCCCGATATAGTAAGTTACAAAGTGCTCCTCTTACTGCCATTGAATAGGATGAATCAGGGCAATGGAAGGCAGAATGGAATAGACGCAAGCTCCGGACAGATGTGTTTGGGACCGTGTTACCTAACATTGCGCTGAGCGATACGCACTATGACGTCCTTCACATCGGCTGTCCAGAGATTTATGTGAGTTTCATACGCGGGGCTAGTGATAGAGGCTCTTTCTGGGTTAAGACTTCTTGTTTCTTCTCAGATTGCGCCGGAGGATATGGAGAAGGTTGAGAAGGCGATGCAGAAGATTAACTGCAACCCCGTCTTTCTGGATGCAGAAATGGCTCACCTGCACTTCCAGGTACGTTCCTGCTATTGCTAAGTCCTAAGTTATTCTAAAATGAAGGAGCGCCAGGAATTTCAGAGAGTCTACTCCTCACGGGCTCACGCTTACTTATGCCGGTTAGGGCTATTGCAAGGGCACTTTATGGCCGATCTTCCATAATGTGGTGGATGTATATAACAATACCAGCCTGCAGATAGATAATGGAGGCATCCCAAAGCAGGGCATCAAGTCACAGGGATTTGGCATGTGGGCAGGCCCCAAGTCGTGGAGTCCCTCCTCTCAGGACCAGTGTTGGCCTGCTTATTGTAATGTAAATAGGTAGGAAGAGCAGTATGGTGGTATGATGGGAATAGAACCCTCCAACTCAAGATTGGGTTGTCGAAGGAGTAAGCCCATAGCTGGTTACGTACGCTGACGGCGCAGGCATACGAAAATTATATCCTGATAAGGGGAAGCAAAGGTTTGACTAGCAACAAAGGACGCGAGGCGAAGGGCATGAAGTGATAATTTGCCATCATTGGACACTTCCGCCTAGAGCAAGCACCATGTTAACTGTATCCTGCCTCTTAGAATCTTCTCACGTGTGGTAGTTGAGTGCTACAACCCAGGGGACATAATCTGGATCCACGATTATCACCTGCTGATGCTTCCCTCCTACCTTTTGAGGAAGCTGCCACAGGCCATCGTAGGACTGTTCCTCCATGTTCCATTCCCTTCTTCAGAGATATTCAGAAATATATCGAATAGGTACGTCAAGTACATTAAGATTTAGTGCCTAAGAGGATTGAGCCTTTTTGGCAAGGTTTGGGTGTGAGCTAAGTGCTTCACGACCTGTAGTTGCAATGTGGGAGGCGAGGAATAGGAGCTTAACGCATGCCCTTGTTTTCCTCCCCTACCTTTATCGGGTGGACACCTCCGCTAGAGAGGATATCTTACGCGGAATGCTGAATGCCAATCACATTGGATTCCATCTTTTTGAGTACGCCCGGCATTTTCTTACCGCCTGCAAGCGCCTGCTTGGGACTACCTACTCCATCCGACAAGGTGGCTACATAGAGATTGATTACAATGGGAGGCATGTCATGATGAGCTGCAGTCACATGGGGATTGATCCTCTTTACGTCACAAAGTAAGTTCCTTGGACTTTAACAACCACGGCATGCGCTAATAGTGAGCCCTCTTTTCACTTTCTGGTGTCTTCCGTCCTGTCTCCCCCTCTTTGCTCCCTTTCTTCTCTCCATCATAACGACAGGCTGCTAAACACGCCTCAAGTAGATGCAGAGGCGACGGCGTTAAGGGAAAAGTACGCCTAGTGCAAACAGCCCAATATTTTGCTCACAAGGCCTTAAGATACAATCGCTTGCATGCTTAGATTCTCGAAATATAAAATTATAACTGCTATCGACATGGTGGAAAGGCTGAAGGGGCTGCATCTAAAGCTCTTAGGCTTCGACCGGTATAAGTGCCTTGCCAATCTTTGGATCCATAAACTAATCCTTGACACACTTCTTCTTTCCCTCAGGTTCCTAAGCGCCCACCCCCACTATGCTGACACAGTGAAACTGATTCAAATCGGTACTGTGCCCGACTCACGACCAGATGACTATGCCCATACAAAAGCGGAAGTGGTCCGGCTAGTTAACGTAGGGTGGCGTTTCTTTGCTCTCCACCTTTTGGGGTCTCCCTCCTTTGGTTCTAAACGCTAACGGATATGAATCAGGAAATCAACAACCGCTGGGGAAAGGCCGACAACCCTGTTGTGATCTTTGAAGAAACCTATGAGGCCGATAGCTTTGACCGCAGACTTGGCGTACTAAGAGTGGCAGATGTGCTACTTTCGACGTGCGTGAGAGAGGGCTTCTCCCTGTTGCCATTTATCTTCACGATGGCCAAGCAACTGGAAGGTAGTCCAGGCGTTTCAGTGCTAAGTGAGTTCAGCTCAAGTAGTAGAGTGCTCAACGGAGCGCTGACGGTGAACCCATGGAATATAGACGGACTGGCTGATACCATTGCTAGGGTAAGCTGGGCACAGCCCATTCCCATTGTGATCGGTCCCAACATTCAGCAACTTTCAACTGCAGGCGGTTGGCAGTACTATGGAAGAAAGGCAGGCTAGAGCGGAAAGAGACATGGACTACATCAAGAGCAAGACAACAGGCGGATGGGCACAGCGGATATTGAAAGACATCGTCCTGGTAAGAAGTCAAAAGAGACATAAAGATAGTAAATACCAGACCTCTCCTATGAGATGTCAGTGGATAAGCATGCGAGAAGTATGAATGCAACAGAGACTCATCGGCGTTAGAGGGTGGTCGAGGTGATTGACAGCGCACGAGGTGGAGTGAATGAGGGAAATTCACGCTAGCCACCCGTGTCGAGAAGTTTGAGTTCTGACCGAGGACCTTATCAGGCACATAGCCATGATGCAGACTCTATCCAAATGGGGCTTGGATGGGGATTCTCTCTCCGAATGGTGCAGCTGCGAGGGGACTTTAAACCCATCAAGGATGAGGAGGTCGTTCCTGCTTATAGAAAGTCCAGTCGACGGCTACTCCTCTTTGACTATGGCGGTACATTGGTACCCACGGTGGAGGTTGAGGACTTCAAGCTCCGCTCACTAAGGTGAAAACAGACAGAGAGTCCTATTTCCAGTGACCGAGTTCCTCTTATGCCTGTACCTGTCTCTCTAGATCGATCATAAGAAACTTAGATGGCAAGGCGAGGACCCCTCTGCAGCCTGATGTCCGCCGGTAAGACTGCGCATCCCTCCGCTGTACACAGACTCACTCCGTATTGCGTGATCCTCAATTATTAATTGCTTTTCACTTCTACCTGAGAAG